>JADRCH010000031.1:2303225-2418518 GCA_019843965.1 Rhynchomys soricoides
ATGAATGATGAATGGATGATGGATGAATGATGAATGGATGATGGATGGATGGTAGATGGATGGATGGATGGAGGATGGATGGATGGATGATGGATGGATGGAAGGATGGATGGATAGATGGATGGTGGATGGATGATGGATGGATGGATGATGGATGATGGATGGATGATGGATGGATGGATAGTGGATGGATGATGGATGATGATGGATGATGGATGGATGATAGATGGATGGAAGGATGGATGGATAGATGGATGGTGGATGGATGATGGGTGGATGGATGATGGATGATGGATGATGATGGATGGATGGATGGATGATGGATGGATGGATGGATGGATGGATGACAGGTAGGTAAGAAGGTAGGTAAGTAAGTAATGAAAACCTAAGAAAGTATATGGGGGGGAAAGAAAGAAGTTTCCAGCGTCTGTACTGATTCTTCCAGCCTCTACCTTTTTACTCCCAATGGTTTTAAAGTTAAGGATGGGCACAGCAGGACCATAACAGCAAGGAACACCTACAATTTAGTTGCTACTCGAGCACAGTGACATTATTCAGTTATCTGTCAACACTTTTTTAGCCATTCTTATTGTGCTCAGCCTGACTGGCAACTCAAATTAAAGCCAGGGAAAAGAGCACAGTTGTCGCTTCTCCATTTTTGGCTATCTCTTTTATTTGTTGTCTTGTTCTATCATGTTTAATATTCACTTATGAAATAAATTTTACATATGATAAACACTGATAGAATCCTGCAATTTTGGCTTCCAAAGCAGTAATCTGTCTTTTTAAAAAGTATTTATGTGTCCACGTGTGCAGGCATGCATCTGCCAATGCACCTGTGTGAAGGTCAAACTCAGGTCAGTCAGCAAGCTCAGCAAGTATCCTGACCCTCTGATCCATCTTGCTAGTCACAATACTTTCTCTGAGACTTAAAACTGATATTGAGGCAGGCAAATCAAGCTATAGGCTACCAATTTACCTCGTGATAGTTTTTTTTAGCAATAACTAGGTAATATTAGAAATCTATACACATTTTGCTAATTATCTTTCCGCCTTATACCAGAAAATATAAGCAGTCAAAAATGTACTAAAAATATTTCTTTCAGGATGAGAAGGAACACCTATCCTTCACGTTTAACCTGAGCACCCTGCCACATTCTTTTGAACTGAGGCAAGAAAAAGGTTTATCCTCTGAGGTTGGATTATACTTCTGAGGAAAGCTAAATCATATGCTAACAGTGATGAGTGGCTTTTTCATTCAAGGTAAGTACTGAAAATGTTTTCAAGCTACTGTGCTAGCCAGACAGGACTAAGTTTACAATGAGAGAATCTGAGGAATGAATGGGACAATCATAGTCATCTATGTATCTCTGCTTGCCCACTCAATAGTAAATATCAACTACGCATTTCTAGTTGCTAGTCTAGCCGTGACACAAACCACTCTATTAATAATAGACTTGTTTTACTCAGTGCAAAGTTTTGAACAAGCTAAAAACCTTGGAAGTATCATTTCTTAATAACAAGAGCACTCTTCATTGTTCAAATGCAGCATAGACACTGAAAAGATTAAAATGAATAAGTAATGATTCACAGATGATGGGTAAACTTGAAATAATTAATACATCACTATAAAAATCAAATGTGAAAGATATCATGTTTATAAATCATACAAAAATTAATTCTCTCCAAAATTTTGAGAAGTCCATGACAACAGCCTGGGCATAGGCATCCATGCTTTAATTTCAGCAAGTGGAGACAGAGGTAAGTGATCTATCTCTGAACCTGATCTACACAGGGAGTTCCAGCCAACCAAAAAGCACGGTGAGAATTGTGTTCAAACAAACAAATGAAGAACCTGACAAGCTCACATTCAGAGACACTCAATGTAACCCCACATTTAAAAAAAGTCAAGGTTTTAAACATAATTAACTTTATACAGTAACAAAACTACATTTTGATAAAAAATATTTGTTTACAAACAAGCATTCAACAACTCTAAAACAGCGTGTTCAGTAGATGACTTTAAAACACTGAAAGAACATACAACATCAGTGTGTGTGTGATGAGAACATGGCACATCTAATAGCAATTAATAGGTATCCCTGAGATATTACTTTCTAAATGGCTACACTTTATAAAGCCATATATACCCCCAGACTTAAGATTAACATCTTTGAAAAGAGTAATTATATGAGTACCATGGAGTTGTAATGTTGATCATACAGGTGACACTGAGTAGACTTAAATATGGTGAAGGTGCTTCTCTTACTTTGATTAATAAATACCTAAGTATTGTGTATGTGTGTGGGGGGGGGTGTTTTAGATATGTTCTTTCTATTCTGAGTTTCTTCAGGATTTTTTTTTTTTAATTTTTTTCTTCTCTTTTTTTCTTTTATTGGATATTTTCATTTCAAATGTTGTCCCCTTTCCAGGTCTCCCCTCTGGAAACCTCCTATCCCATCCCCCCCTCACTCTGCTTCTATGAGAGTGCTCTCCCCCACCCACCCACCCACCCATGCACTCCAGCCTTCCTGCTATTATGCTGTTAAACAGGGGTTTTTAATACCCCCCAGGGGGGTACCCAAAAAGTAACCCTAAGAACTAATTTGTAGAGACAGAAATCAGTATAGTGCTTTGGAAAATTTGACTGGAAATTGACACAAGGGAACTCTACAGGGAGAGACGTTTGTTCTACCCCCATTAAGGTGTTGGTGACATTTGCCAACACTTATAAAAGCTCACCAAGATCTGTGAATCATTCTGTGACATGGCAATTTTTTAAGTAGTAAATAAACTAATAAAATAAAATGCCATGGTATCAAGCTGGCATTTCTGAACATTCTTACCACCACAAGAATATGATAGATTTTTAGATCTGAATAAAAAGCAACTTAGAAAGACAGATAGCAGCTCTTATCCAACTACTCAGACCAAATGTCCTGGCCATTTGTAGTAGCTACTTGACTCCTTCTGACAAAATGTTATGCAAAGTCTGTGGACCAAGATGACTCAGGGAAGGCATGGCAGCAATAGCAGGAGGCAGCTTGCCACTTCCTCCCTTTTCTTCAGAAAGGGACCCCAGCTCATGAAATGGTGCAACCCACATTTAGGGTGGGTCTTTCCACCTCAATTAGCATAATTTACATAATCCCTCAAAAACTTGCCCAGAGTTTTGTTACCATGGTAATTCCTAATCCTAGTAAAGTTGGCAATCAAGATTAACCACTATAAATGAATTATTATTTTTGGCTAGTACTCTCAAAAAGAAATTCATTTTATTCAATTATACAGCACAACAGACCCTCAGAAGTAAATTTAGAAACCAACTCATCACAACAGATCATCAGAAAGAAGTTAACTTGCTTACAATTTATTATAAGGTATTTCAGGGCAACAATGCTGAAGATTTTATACAATGGCTGACTGGACCAAGTGTCAGATACTACGTACCTCATGGTTCACCCACACAAACCTACTCTCCTACAAAGCAGACAATATTACTCTTCTTACTCTACAATGGAAACATTGATGCCTCCGGAAACCAAGTGCCCTGGGAAAATCATAAGGTCTAACTTTGGCAACCCATTTTAATTACTTTGTTCTACTGCTTTGCTGGAATCACTTGCCTTGAAATGTTCTGAGATAAAATACAGATTGAACTTTATAGCCTGGAAACTCAGCATTATCAACAACTACTTACTTGTTTTTGTTTGATCATTTCAAAACATATTTTTCAAAACAGTAGTAATTTCTCTGTATGGCTTACAAGTACTCACATGGCCCACCAGCTTGACTGTTCTAACATAATGCACTGATTATCACTGGATTCCTTACAACATCCTAGCCAGGCAGAGCATTCACTGGTGACACACAACTATAAAGTCTTACAGTCCAAAATAGTTCTTATTTCAAAAACTTGACAAGTAACACTAAATTAATTACCCCCATGCTGGGCACTAATTATAGATTAAATGATTACTATGCCCTGTATATATTAACTAATCTGGAAATTAGCACAGTGGCAATTAAACATTCCTTAACCAGCTTTTCCTCAAATAACCACACAGAGACCTTTCAATATTTCAGCTTAGGCCTTAGCTGGACAGACTCTCAACTAGATCATCTAAGTTAACCTGAACACCTAGCGCCGTTCAGCCACATGGCTAGCTATATGTTCTAGACCTCTGATCAATCTATCTCCTCCATGTCTCCAAGCAAAAGACCTTCCTTCTTCCCAGAGTTCCTTTCTCCTTCCCAGGAAATTCTACCTTCTACTTCCTACCCAGCTGACTGGCCATCAGATTTTTGTTAAAGCCAATCAGAGAATGCCTTATGTAGGTGAGGAAGGACAGAGACAACTTCACACAGCGTACCCCAACATCATGTTCAAATGTAAGTTCAAAGACTACATTACTTTTGAAACCCCTAAGCCTTTAATAAGTCAGTCCCTTGCCATGTACCCATTATTTATTTCACAGACAACCAGTTAACTCCAGTTCTGATGGGACAAGTATGTTCTAAACTGTACAGCTACCTGCATCAAATCATCTGTTATTCAAATCTTCTCAATGGCATTATTGAGAAGAAAAGTATTTCCAAAGAACTGGAGTGCCTAATAAGTCTATGTCTTGTCCTTAGTTTAAAAATGAGCCATTAAAAAGTACACGTATTTGTGACTGCACTGTTTCCTCCTCTGTAAATCTTTACAAATCTACTCACCATTCTTGCTTGAGAAAGATCATAACATCATTTAGTTATTACATCTGCTACAGAGATGTAAATAAGAACACTATCTCATATGAAGTGTTCAAAAGTTCCATTTCCCTCATCTAAACAGTATGGCTTCTCCTCTGGATTTTAGAAATACTCAAAGGATAACATGTCCTTGAATGGCCGGCCTTTACCAGCAATAACCTCAAAAGCTAATTTTTAGACAGAATTAAACCAGTTCTACTTGACTTTATAGCCTAAATATCTTTAAAAATTCTGTTATGTCCATTTACAACCACCTAAGTTTATTTTTTCTAATCCTGAAGTATGGATATTTATCACTGAATTCCAACAACGTACCATTGGTCTTCTGTATCTGAGCTCTGCATATGTAGCACCTTACCAACTACAGACTGGAATCAACGTCAAACCACACATCTGTACTGAGCATATGTGTGTGTGTGTGTGTGTGTGTGTGTGTGTGTGTGAGACAGACAGACAGACAGACTTTCTTTTCCTGTCATTACCCCTTAAACAACACAGTCTAACGACGATTTGTATGGCATCCACACAGTACCCAATACCGTAAGAAACCAAGAATGATTTAAAGCTCCTGTGAGAAGGAGTACAGGTGGATATATGCAAATATTATTCCATCCACTGAAAGCACCTGAGCATCAGTGGATTTGGGTACCACCAGGCATCCTAGAATTAATTTTTTTATGATACCAAAAGATGGCTGTATATTGATATAATCACAATTTTTAATGGCAATTTCAAAGGGCATAATAATATAAATAAAAACCTGTGATTTTGCTGTAAATTACACAGTAATACCAATAAAAGTAATTGTTTTTACATATGGATTAGAAAGTAAGATTTAAAAGACTTAAAACTGTCACCCTGGAAAAATAGCAAACTCTTACAATTATAAATGTTATCTATAACAAAGCTAACTACTCTACACAAGCCAAAACTGTCAGAGCAACCTTGTCTCACTGGACTGTCATCTCTTACTAGCCTCTCTGAACAGCAACAAACACTTCTTCACAGAAGAGAAATCCTTCAAGTCAATTTTCAGGCAAGAGGTGATTTTCCCCCCTGTATCTTTACCCAGACTCCCTCTACTGGTAGGTAAAACTATGGGATTATACTGGCAAATGTCTTCAACCAATTAAAACGTTTTTAAATACTATGAAATCAATACTTTAGGTGAAAAAAAAAAAAGATTTAAAACTGACTACCACAGACTCAACAAGGATTTAACATCAGTGAATTAATAAGTGAAATAGCATTCAAATTTTTGATTTAGCATATGCCATTTCAACATGCATTTTAGTATTAATCCTTAAAGTATTTTTTAATTATTTAAAATCCATTTTTAACAATTCCTTGTTAAAGTAATATTTACCTGTATCTGTTCTGGTGTCCATTGGTCTAGGTTGACTGACTTAACCCTGGATATATGAACCCCAAGATTTCTATGAATTCCAGCACATCTGATGCAAATAAACACACCAATATTCCAGGAAGCCCATCGGGGACCTAATTAAGGAAAAAAACAAGGAAAGGCAAGCATTAAAAACTAAACCACCTTGACTGCATTCTAGTTGCATTCTAACATTTACACAATTGTTAGTTAACAGAAGCTTGCATGCTCAAATTTTGTTTATTTAAATGGTACTGGCAACAGTTTGAGAGACTACCATGCCATACCTGCAGTAAAAGGTTATAAATCAATCTTAAAGATCCTAATCAGGACTAGAGAGGTGTCTCATCGGGTAAGAGTATTTGTTATCCGAGCATGAGGACCTGAGTTCAAATCCCCAGCATCCTTATAAAAAATGAAGCGTGGCTGTGCATCCCTACAACCCCAGCATTGACAGGTAGAGCCAGACGATCCCTGGGCAGCCACCCTAGCCAAAATATAAGCTTCGGGTTCAGTGAGAAATCCTGTCAAGATGACACAGGAGACAGGGATCCATAGGAAAAATACCAGATATCTTGCTCTGGCCTCCAGGTAAGCATACAAGAGCAGCACACCCATATTTATGTGCATATGTTACACACAGAGAGAGAAAAGAAAAATAGTTATTCTACTAGTCTTGCTTTCCTGGAAATGTTTTCCTAACTCCAAGACTCTAAAATGAATTAATTCACAGAGGCCTGCCCACCGCCAAGTGGCAAGGGCAGGCGGAGTGCACCCAGAGACCCACCCACCAAGTGGCTCTCCTGCAGTGAGAGCCACCATGATGCGCAAGTCAGGGAGAGGAATAGAAGTGGAATGGTTGGAGCACTGAGAAGAGCGGCGGAACTGGAGAGTGGAGGATGGAGAGGAACAACCTGATGTGAATAGCCTGCCCTGCCACCTGAAGCCTCACCTGGGCAGCACAGGAGAGATGACTCTGATGGCAAAGGCAAGGGTGAGCCAGCCCAGAGGGCATGAGAGCTGGCTCCAACCCTTGCCAGCTGCCACACTGCCTTGCACCTGGGCAAGCTAACCTGGGCAATGCTGGAGAGCTCACCCTGGTGGTACGGGTGCTGGAGAAATGGCAGGCTGACCAACTCAGCTACAACCCAGGCCCAGATATGGGGCTTTTGGGGGGAAAAAGGGGGAAAAAGGGGTATACTGTGTGACATACTGTGACACACTACAGCTTCCATGGTGAAATTTTTGTTTGTTTGCTTGTGTGGTTTTTTTTTTTTCTTTTGGTGGGGAGATTCCAAGAGCAAGGGTGGCTAAGAAAGGACGAGGAGATGAGTAGCACTGGATGCATGACATGAAATGCACAATCGATCAATAAAAAGTTAAAATAGTTCAAACAGATCTCCACTATGCATACTTGAACAGCAGTAACATGTACCCCAAAGAAAAGTTATTAACTAAACAAGATAATGATTAAAATATTAACAAATAAATCAAATAAAGGTTTTCTGTGAGACAGGGTCTAATTAAACTGCCCAAGCTAGCCTCAAACTTGTGACTGTCCTGAAGCATCCTGAGTAGCTGAGATTCCAAGTGCAGATGACTCACTTTAGAAAAAAATAAATACCATTTATAGAACGTCAGTTTTTCTATGCATGTGAAGTGTTAGTGAACAAACACCTGTCTTGTTAGCAATGCCCTCCAGGCCTGCTGCCTGCACTCCAGTCCCGGGCATTCTCCGACCACGTCCTCATTTCTCAGCACCAGGCCCTGCCTCTAGTCCATGACATGTGGAGAAGCTTCCAGTTCATATGATTATATTCATATGTTTTCAACATCATAAGTGGTTTAATACTCTACATTCCTTTTAAAATGTTTGGGTTTTTTTGTTTGTTTGGTTGGCTGGTTGGCTGGTTATTTGAGACAGATATTCTCTGTGTAGCCCTGGCTGTCCTGGAACTCACTCTGTAGACCAGGCTGGCCTCGAACTCAGAAATCCACCTGTATCTGCCTCCCAAGTACTGGGATTAAAGGCGTGCACCACCACTGCCCAGCCCTAAAATGTTTTTAAATCTGATACTTGTGAGATTTATCATCTGACAGAAGGCTTGTTGAGGTAGTCTTGTTTTCCTTATTGCAAACACTTGTTCCCGTTTCGGGTGCACAGCAGAGGCCTTCTGTAGATTAAAGAACATTTTGAGAGTATGAATGTTTTCATGTTTCTTGATAAACATTTCTTCTTTCGAGAACCCACATGTTTTTATCTGCTCATTTCTTGGTGTGCCCTTTCTTACTGATGTTTATATTTTATTTAGATGTACTTTTGCTATTTACCATAGACTGACTCTGAACTCATAACCTTCATGCCTGATCCTCCAGGTTTGGAATTACAGGCATGTATACCTTTCACAGCTTTTTAAAAACTGTAAGGTGTTTTAAGCATATACTGCCATCATTCTAGAAAAACCACACTGAAGCCAGTCATTAGAAAATAGTAAAAATTAAACATGTCCACAGATCCCTCTACCACACAGAAGGGATGAACACACACACACACACACACACACACACACCCCACGTACAATCTCTCTAGCTCTCCTTTTCTCCCCTCCCTCCCTCCAGTGTTTCTCCCTCTCTGAATATTCTGCTTTAGGGTAGGAACTGGCATCTGTAAGGGAACACACACACTTTGGACTTCACAACTAATCCAGACACAGTTGAGGCTTTCAGTCACCCCCAGCTGTTTCTCACAACAGTTTATTACATAGTAATATATCATAGTTTGAAACTTATGCAGAAATCTAAAATAGGTAGAAATAGAAAAATAGGTAGTTTAGTTAGTTTAGCAGTTAAGTGTTAAGCAGAAAGGTGAATGAGGTACCTGGTATCTCAGCTTACTGTACACGTTTTACTGGATATTGTGACAATGCAGGTTCTAATTCTGCAGTCCCTGGACTGACACAAGAATTCTGTTTTCTCAGTAAGTACCCAAGATGCCCGTACTGCCATCCGCTAACCACATTTTGAAAAGCAAAACTATTCTTAAATCTTCAATTTAAACACTCAGCACGTAGAATCACACAGAAAACCCACTGAGCTATAGGAAATGTGTTCTAAGATACAGACACAGAAGTTACACACACACACACACACACACACACACACACACCCCTTACACATATTTATCTATCTAGGCAGGTTAGGGGGACCCAACCTTCTGAAAGGGTATTTGGCACAGGGTTAAGTACTGTTAGACAAAGCTCACAGAAGAATGTTAATTTCATGTTAAATCTGTATTGTAAGCACCCCTTAATGTTTTTCCCATTTAAATGATTGAAGTTATGGAGGCATTACTTAAGTAAGTTAAGTTGTTGGGCTGGTTGATTCAAACCTGCCAAATCCTTTACCTGTCCCTTTGGGAGCTGTAAGAACAAAACCAGGTGGGGCAGAGAGAGAGGCCAGAAATGAGCTGCCTCTGTGGTTCCTGATGACAGAGGGACTCCGAATGATTCTGCCTCCTCGCTTGAAGATGTACCCTAGTGGAAGCGACCACAACTTCAGCTACATTATTGTGCAAAACTGTGGGAGCTGTCAATCAAGCAGCTATCTCTGGAGTTGTACATGGAAAATGTTATGGCTGCTCAGGGAGTCATTCCTCAATCCAACTACCAAGGCATGGAGGAGGCTTCCCACAAACAGAACAGTCCAAGAGATTTCCTTCTAAGGACTGAGAAACACAACTGTGACACTCAACCAGGACAGACTTTGTTCTAGTCACAGCCACTCCACATACCTTGCAAAGGCTCCTGGAGACTTCTCTTTGGTCATAAGTTTCATGAGAACCTTTGTAAGACTCCACCTATAGCCTCTCGAAATGATCCTCCTCCTCCCACTCACAAACACTTGAATATCCAAAGAGGTCTACAATCTGCTCAGAGAGACCCTGGCACTAACAGCTGGGGCAGGCAGGCCTAATTAAACAAAAAAGCTGGGCTTAACAGACAAGACACTGCATGGGCCCAGCCGTCCTCCTCTCCTGTATACTTTGCCCACCCCCAGCTAACTCCAGATAAAGTCTCATTTGAGTGTTTCTTGCTTACTTACGTCTAATCACAGGTATAGCACACTGAGCTGGAAGAATAAAGAGCAAACAACTCACAGGACTGGTACACCCAGCAGCAGACAGAAGACAGCTCAAGAGAATGGTGATGATTAAGAGTTGTGCAAAGCTGTGACCAAAAACAACAGCTGAGGCAACAAGAGATGGCAAAGAGCAGAGGCAAAAGAAGGCAGATTGCTGTAAGTAAGGAGGAGCTGCAAATCCTGATCACTGAGAGTCCTAGAAAACCAGAGTGATCAGTCCAAGCTGCCAAGAAGCAGCTAAGAGCAGAGAGTCCATACATCCTAAGTTCAGAGTTGTTACTGCAACTGTTGGCTACTGGATCATGGCACGTAAGGATTAAAGCTTTAACACCATGAGTACAAGAGCCTGGGGCCAGCTAAACTTGGAATTGCTAATACCAGGGAACTTCTCTTTGCTTATTCATGATTTTCATCTGAGTAGAGTTACTTGCCTGGTCACAATGTGATGGAGTTTAACTCACAAACTAGGCACAAGAAGCAAAAACAAAAGCAATTCTAACTACGTACTATAGGAAAAGTTATGAAAATATGGTCACTGTCTCCTAACATGTATTTTGCTATACTGCCCTGTACCCTTCCTCAGATGATGATGTGAGATGATGCCTAAAGCTCTGAAGCCCTAGACAGCTTCTCTCTGACATATCCAACTTGCCACCATCAAGACATTTGTGCTTTAACGAAACTATTAAGTAAAATAAGGGTTATTTAAAACAGAAGCACAGTGATATCAACTAAGTGACGCAGATATTAAGTGACCAATGGACAGGTAGAGCATATATCATGAATATGTTGAACAAAGTGATGAATCACAGGTAAATCAGAGTATTTCATCATAATTTCATCATATTGCTTAAGGCAGTATGCACTATGTAGTATTTCTAAACCATAGTTGGCTACTGCAAATAGAAATTGTGTGAGAACACTAATGAGTTGCCTGATATGCTTTAATATACCAACTTGTTTTAAGGGACTAATAATTATGATGTCAACAAGAATGGAAATAAATGTGACTATCAGCAGAAATAACTACAGGATTTAGTGGCAGAAAATACAGTGACAACGAAAAGACCGAGAAGCAAATTCCTATATACTTTAGGCATACTTGTAAAGTACTTGTAAAGCCCTGGACAACGTTCAGATCTGCTGAAAAGCTTTAGGTGATAGTGACCCAATGAAATGAAAACATCCAGGAAGCAATTAAGAATGTTGCTAGGGCTTGGAGAGATGGCCCAGTGATCAGAGCACTGTCACAGCCATCTGAAACTCCAGTTCCAGGGGACCCAACATCCCATCCTGGTCTTCACAGGCATCAGGCACAAAAGTGATTCACAAACAAAAAACTCCAAATGAATCAAAAACTTCAACATAGCAGACACCCTGAGTTGACAAGTTACGTGGGCTTGAGTGCACTGCCACAGGAAGAACCATTCTGAACAAGACACCAGTATAGGAGACACTAACACCTACAATTAGTAAGTGAGACCTCATGAAACTGAAAAGCTTCTTACAGCAAAAGACACTGCCATTTGGGCAAAACACAGTCTACAGAACAGGAAAAGATCTTTACCAATTTTACATCTGACATACAGGATCTACAGTATGTAAAGAACTAAAGAAAACTGAACACTGTTAAAACTAATTTAAAAATGGGGTAGAGAATTAAAGAAAAAGTTCTCAAAAATGAAACACAAATGGTTTCACACTTGAAGAAATGTTCAACATGCTTAGCCATCAGGAAAATGCAAATCAAAACTACTTGAGAGTTCACCATAAACCAGCCAATAAAACAAATAACAGCACATGGTGGCAAGCATGCAGGGCAAGGGGACCGACACACATATTCCTTGCTGTGCAAACTTGTACAGACACTATGGAAATCAGTGTGGTGGTTCCTCGGGAAGCTGGGAACTGATCTACTCAAGATCTAGTTTACTCAAAAGACTCTACACCCTACCACAGGGATACTTGCTGATCCATGTTCACTGTTGCTCTAGCCATAATAGCAGAAAGAGAAAACAGCCTAGATGTTCATCAACTGACGAATGGATAATGAAAATGTGGTACATTTACACAATGAAAGATTACTCAGCTCTTAAGAAAAATCAAATTCAAAAGTAAATGGATAGAGCTAGGAAAAAAATCATCAGGAGTGAGGTAACCCAGACCCCAAAAGACAAGTATTGCATGTTTTCTCTCACAAGTGAATCTTAGCTTTTAAGCTTCAATGTGTGCTGTAATCCATATAAACAACAGAGGTTAGGTAGTTAGTAAGGTACCAGGCAAGATCCTCTAAGGAAGGGTCAATAGAATACTGTGTCATGGAGAGAGAAGGGAGAAACTAGAATGCAGGGCTAAGGAGGAACAGGATGGAAGAGAAGAGCAAAGGCTGGAATACGGGAAGGAACATACAGGAAGGAACAGCACACACTCAAGACCATTTAAAATCCAAATGCAAACCTACTCTGCAGAAGCTCTGTAAAATATGTAAACATATAAATAGTCCAAACTGAGTCACTGAACAATACCCCACCTAGGTATCTTTTACTACCAAGTAAAACTTCCAATGTCAGAAATGGGTTAAATCTTGTTGAGTCATTCACCAACTCCTACACATCACAGCCATTGCCAAGGCTACTGGAGGCCCTCCATAGCCTGATGCTAAAGCCCTAGTGTGGAAGACAACACTTATGTACGTTATGAAACACAGAGAAGCTGAGCTGGGGCCAACCTAGAAGCTTCACCTCTACTGAGAGCATTCGTGGTATTTTAAGGTATTCTGCATGCTAGCAGAGGAAGAAAATCATCTCCCAGCTACAAACCCGCAACCCACAACCGCAACCTGTTGCAAGACATGCAGAGGCCTGCAGATATATACATAAGCCAGATGGGTTCCCACCAGAGGGGAGGAAGTAGACACAGCTCCACACCCAAACTAAAAGCTATCTGCAACTTATATCTGCTGACAAAAGGAGAAAAAAAATCAGCTCCACACCTAAACAAAAAGCTATCTGCAACTTATATCTGCTGACAAAAGGAGAAAAAAAAAATCAGTTTTCTTCAGTAGAGTGTCACTGGGTACATGAACCACACTTGAGGGTGTGTTAAGGCCAACACAAAATGTAGTCAATATTATTTTGTAGACTTTTTGAATCATTTTACTTTGGGCATTTTCTGCCTTATTGGTCTTTTGCTTGTATATTTTGATTTCCATTTCCATTTTTTGTTTGTTTGTTTTGGGGTTTGTTTTTTTGTTTGTTTGTGAGAGGTCTGTGTGCATTCCGTGTTTTTTGCTTGTTTATTTCTAAAGAGGGGGGAAAAAGAACAAAGTTGCATGGGTAGGGAGGTTGGGAGGATCTGGAAGAAATAAGGGGAGGGGAAAGCAGGATCAAAACATACTTTTTCTTTTCATAAAAGAAAAAACCTTTCAGGGGTTGGAGAGATGGTTCAGTAGCTAAAGGCACCTGCTGCTCTTTCAGAGGACCCGGATTTGGTTCCCAGAACCCACATGGCAGCTCACAGCCATCTGTAACTTCAGTTCCAGGGGATCCAACAGCATCTTCTAGCCTCTTGCCAGCACCAGCTGCACAGACATACATGAAGATAAAACACCCATTTACATAAAAAGGAAAAATAGAAAAAAGAAAGTTTTCAATAAAAAAGAAGTGGTACAGAGGCATGCATACAGGCAAAACAGTCACAAACATACCACACACACACACACACACAGAGAAAGAGAGAGAGAGACAGAGAGAGAGAGACAGAGAGAGAGAGAGAGAGAGAGAGAGAGAGAGACACAGAGAGAGAGATTGATTTTAAAGAATACATGACTGAAGTTCAGTCTGGAGAAATTCCTTCGATACAGCTGCAACCTAAGAGCACAAACAGCACACAGAACAGAGTACCAAATCATGGGCTGTGGGAGGACCAATGCAAAGCCAAGAGAGAGGCTTTGAGGGAAATATAATCAACTGTGTCCAATGCTGCAGAGCAGCCAAGTAGAGTAGGACTAGAAAAGAACATCAGAATGTAATAACTAGTCATCTGAGCCATCACAGATGTCCTCACAGAGTAGGCAGCCTAAGAGGGAGTGTCCTGGTTACTTTAAATTGTCAACACTACATAGAGTCAAGTGGGAAAAGTGAACCTCAATGGAAGAACTGCCTGGATCAGACTTGCCCATGGCTATGTCTGAGAGAGAGATTATCTTGACTAATGCTACAGAAGGGCCTACCCCACTGAAGTCGACAACATCCCTAGAAAATGGGTCAGAACTGTGTAAGAAAGCAAGCTGAGAGTGAGGCAGAGAACAAGTTAGCAAGTGACACACCTCCATGGCTCCTGCCTTGAGTTCCTTCCCCAACTTCCCTCAATGATAGATTGTGACCTGGAAGTTGAAGTAAAACCATTCTTCAAGCTGCTTTTGGTCAGGGTATCTTACTGTAACTACAGGAAGCAAACTAGAACAGAGTAGATTCTTGCTTATGAACTCTATCTCCAGACTAAAGTCTCCATCACTTCAGGCTCCAACACTGACAGTTAAAAGAGTTTTTATTTTCCTCTGTATTGTTTCCATGACCAGGCTGATCGTGATCTTTCTTTAATTTCCTTTCACAACTCCAAGTTAGATTTTATCTACAAAATTTAAGTGAATCCTTACTTCCCTTGAACATGACTCCATTCATATTCCAACCCAACATGACAGAACAAGAATATTCTGCTTGTTGCCACAGTAAGCTTCTTCCTCATGCCTTTACTCCTCTGGTTTGTTTTGGGCTGGCTGGTTGGTCAGTTTTGGTTTTTGTCCTAAATATCCGTTCACCTCCATACAGTTCTCCCACGGAGGGTATGAAACAGGCACCTTCTGTTCTTTCATTTTTTTTGAACCTCTTTATACAACCAGTAACTGACATAATTTTTTAAGAAATATAAAAGAGGGCAGGGAGGAGAGGAGGAGGAAAAGGGGGGGGGGGAGAATATAAAAAGGCCCACTCCATAACTGTTTGGTTAGCTTTTCTGAGAAACATTTATTTGGCATTAAAGACTTCATTTAGTGATCCCTGTATGCTGCATACCAAACACAGTATCTACTATGAAAATTAAGGCATCTTTAGTTTACAATTAGCAGATATTACTTTGAAACCTCTAAATTATTGTTGTCAAATCACCAAAGAGGGATTTTCAAGAGGCCAAACTACTCAATATGTAAGACATCTCTCAATACAAAAGGGGGAAAAAAAGGACCAAAACATCACATCAGAAAAAAGCAACTGCCAACCCAGCAATACTATCCTTTAAAGATGAAGTCCAGGCAAAATGACTCAGCAGATAAAGTGCCTGCCACCATACCTAACAGCCTGAAGTCAACCCCTGGGCCCCGCATATTAGAAGAGAACTAAATCCCAAGAGCTGTCTTCTGACCTCCCCACAAACACCATAGCATTCACGCACACATTAGTAGACAAAGGTCATAACAGACAATCCTTACAATTACTCTGCGTGTTAATGAACTGAAGTCGTAAAAAGAATCAGAGCAGGGGAGATTTAGGGCCAGGTGTGACAGGCAAGGCACTCAGGAGGCAAAGGCTGGTGGATCTCTGTGAGTTCCAAGCCAGCCTGGTCTACATATTTTGTTCCAGTCCAGCGAGAGCTACATAATGAAAGACCCTGTCTCAAAATTCAACAGCAAGCTCTAGCTTCATGCTGTCCATGAGAAGTTCACTTTAGAATTATATACAGGCTTGAACTGAAAGAAATGAAAGCAGAGAAAACTAAAGAATCTCCATCATAAGCTATCTCTAGAGATAAAGGCCACATTATATGACACACGTATCAATTTAACACAAATATATAACAGTGGTGAAAGAACACACACCATGTACCGGACTACTAAGTACAAACACAAATAGTGACAGATCAGACAGCAGAAACTAAAAGTGGCGTCTTTCAATAACCGCTTTCAGTACCAAACCAACAGCACACTTCGCACGACCAAGGTGTAGACCAGACTTGACAGACCTGTTTAGAACTTCTCCTCGAAGAACAGAAAATATACATTCTTCTCAGATGTGCATAGAACATCTAAGGAGAGATCACATATTAAGCCACAAACCAATTTTAAATAAATTTAAGATGATCAAAATCATACCAAATATCTTTCCTGCCCTGTGGATTGTAGTAACAATCTAACTCAAAAGCCAGATGGGAAATGGGCCTTCTTCGGGATATAAGGTTGGTTTAACATACACAAAGCAATAGATGTGATATATCACATTAACAGAACAAATGATAAAAAGTACACAATCATCTCAAGAGATACAGAAAAGCCCTTGGAAAAGCTCAACATCATTTCATGATAAGAAACTTTCAATATAATAAATAGGTATAGAAGGAACTTTCTCATCAAAGCCATCTATGAAAAGTCACAGCAAACAGTCTATGAGGTAAAACTGAAATCTTTCTATCATTTGGCACAAGACAAGAATGCCCACTCTCATAATTTCTGTTCAATACTGTACTGGAAATACTATGTAAGGAAATCAGACAAGGGTCAGGTGTGGAATGCACTCCTTTAATCCCAGCGTTCCAGAAGAGGCAGGCAGATCTCTGTGAGTTCAAGGCCAGCCTCGGCTACAAACTGAGGACAACCAGGGCTGTTACACAGAGAAACCCAGTCTAAAAAAAAATAAAAAATGGAGGAAGAAGAGAAAGAGGAGGAAAGAAATCAGACAAGAAAGAGACATCCATGCCGGGTAGTGGTGGCACACGCCTTTAATCCCAGCCCTTGGGAGGCAGAGGCAGGTGGATTTGAGTTCAAGGCCAGCCTGGTCTACAGAGTTGAGTTCCAGAACAGCCAGGGCTACACAGAGAAACCCTGTCTGGGAAAAAGAAAGGGGGGGGGGGGGAGAGAGACACAGACACAAAAGAGAAAGAGACATTCAAATCTAATAGGAAACTATAAAATTTTCCCTGTGTAGAGATGAATACGATCCTATGTAGAAAGCCCCAAAGATTTTACTTTTTAAAATCTATTAAGGTCTATCAGACACTTTTCTAAAGAAGGCATAAAAGCAATTACCAAAAGATGAACCTGATGTTGCATGTCTGCAATCAAAGTTACTTGAAGGACCGAGAAGGGAAGATCAAAACTTCAAGGCTTGCCTGCTCCACACAGTGAGTTCAAAGCAACTTGTTCAATTTAGCTAGAACTGCCTCAAATATAAAATAAACAACAAATTTTAAAGAGGTTGGAGATATAGGGCGATGACTAAGCATTTGCCTAGCATACACAAAGCCTTTGAATTAATTCCAATACCACCAAAACAAAATCAAAACCGACAGCACAGATAGGAAAAAAGTGCTTACCATATCATTACCATCATGAAATGCAAATCAGATCACTTCATACTTGGTAAAAAGCTATCAGGAAGAGAATCGATAGCCAAGCATGGTGATGCTTTAATCCCAGCACTCCGGAGGCAAAAGTAAGTGGATCTCTGTCCTTTTGAGACCAGCCTGGTGTACATACATAGTGATTTCCAGGACAGCCAAAGCAACAAAATAAAGAGATCTTGTCTTAATAAAATAAAGGAAATGAAAATAAAGAAGGAAAAAAAGTGAAGGTGTCAAGGATAATATGAAAGAGTCTCAAAAAAAAAAATTAAACCTAGACTCACTATACAAACAGCAGCCCTTCTACTGGGTATGTGCCTCCCCAGTTAAAAAAAAATAGAAATAAACAACCACCACCCTCCCACTTTAACTGCAGCATATTAACAAGACAAGATGTGGAAGAAACTTACGTGTAAGTACCGTCAGTGGTTAAAGAAACAGTGGCATCCTGAGTTAAGGCCCCATGAGATAGAACCCATACCCATTACTGTGTGGCTTACCAAGTACCTAAGACCAGAGACCTAAGGGAAAACCAAACACTACTGTTCTACAGGAGGAATGTAGCAATAAAATGGCTCCTAATGATACTCTGCTACACTCTTTGATCAGTTCCTTACTCAGCCATCATCAGAGAAACGTTCTCATGCAGCAGATGGGAACAAATACAGAGACCCATAGCCAGACAATATGCGGAGAGTAAAGACTTCAGAACACTATAAAGGGTGCCTCCAACAAGCCCCTCCCCTCAGGGTTCAGGGAACCCTATGGAAGAGAAGTCAGGAAGAGTATAAGAGACAGAGGGGATAAGGGACATCAGGGAAACCAGGCCTTCTAGACATGGCAGGACCAATACACAAATGAACTCACAAAGACTGAGGTAGCAAGTATAGGAACTGCATGGGTCTGCACCAGATAGGGCCCTAGAGCAGAAAAGGAAGGTGTGTACATACTGCACTCTAACCCAGAAACTATCTCAATTTGTTAACCACTTAACAACTGAAACAGATTTCTCCACAGAAGCCTCACTTGGGAACTACTGTTAAGAGTAGACCACGGGTCTGGCATGAGATGGCCAACAGAAAACACTCTCAACAGTATCTTTGGAGGTTGCTTATAAAGTTCTTTTCTTTAAAAAAAGAAAATCTTATTTCATTTAGCCCCCCCCCCAACCCCAGTGGTTTTGTTTTTATGGGATGCCTGAATGTACAAGAGTGAGTCTGTGCCTTTTTTCTTGGGCTCTTGTCCTTCTGTTTGTTTTGTCCTATTCTGGTTTGGTTTTATCTTATTATATTTTGTTATAATCCCTTAGATGGCTGTTGTTGTTTTTTCTAATGAGAGATGGCAGAAAGGAGGTGGATATAGATGGGATGGGAATGGGGCAGAGCAAAGGGAGGGGAAACCATAAGCAGAAGATGTTGTAGGAAAAAATTATTTTTAATAGTCAACAGGGACTAGAAATTTGCATTAGTCAGTCTTTGTAAATATAGTTAAGAACCATAGGCCGCTAATACATTATGCAGACACACCTTGGAACAAAGCTCTAAATGGGATGTCTCCATCAAATTCCTCTTCTCAGAGCTCAGGGAACTCCTTGGAAGAGGAGGTGGAAAGAGCATAAGAGAGAGGCAGTGGAGGACATCAGGCGAACAAGGCCCTCTGAACCAGCTGAGCAAACCTCATATGAATTCACGGAGACTGAAGTAGCAATGGGGCCTACATGGGTCTACCAGGCCCTCTGCATACATACTACAGATTTCAGTACTTTTATAGAACTCCTGAGTGTGAACCAGTGGGTCTCTGATTCTTTTGCCTTGTCTTGGGCTCCTCTCTTTCTGTTGAATTGCCTTGTCCAACTTCGATGTGATGGTTTTATCTTATACTTTACCTTGTTATATTTTGTTGTTATCTCTTAGAAACCTGTTCTTTTCTAAGGAAAGACTGAAAGGCAGTAGATATGGAAGGAAGGGGAAGTGTGGAAAAACTGGGAGGAACGGGGGGGGAGGGTGTATTAAAATAAACTATTTTTAATAAAAGGGGAAACGAATCACGGGCTAATGGGGAGAGAATGGATCTGGGTAAAACCTTCTCCTGCTATGAGAATATCCTGCTATGAGATATTAACAATCAAACTAAGACATCTGTCCCACCAGTTGCACCTAAGAATGAGGATGCTGAGCTCACTGAAGTTCAGATTGGACAAGCAAGTACCTTTCCTAAGCAAGCGCCACCACTCTGCCCCATTCAGCCTCTATCTTAGTAGAAATAAATTGCCATACTTCTTATATCAAATGGACCTTGAATCAAGAGCAGTTTCCCATGGACGCCTCATCTTCTAAGACAGCGCAGGGGTTGAACCATCCATCCATAGTGTATAGCTATGCAGCTATGTACAATTTACTTGGAGTCTCCACAACTAAATAACTGAAATTTTAACTGTACTTCAACATTTCAAGTATACAGTTCTACAACAAGACACAATACATATACATAACGTACATACACATTTTCACACACACTTTCCCCAACTTTGTTGGCACAGTTACCTGTTACTCAAGCATTTCAACTAAAAGAATGTACCCACCTTGGAGTTTACTCCAACTGTATATAGTTGTGTAAGATAGAAAGATGCTTCTTATACTGACATGATAATGTCAACTGTTCAAAGGAGACAAAAATGACATTGAGTCAGAGCATTCGACGAGACAGTGCCATGTGACAGTAGCCATGAATGTTGTGTAACTCTGCGCTGGACGGTGGATGAGAGTCAGATGAGCAGAAAAATCTCAGAGGGCTCTTTAGTTATTCATTTATTCTGACTCCTGTCATAGGAACTGAATGTTCACTGTATGCCAGATGCATTCTAGACGATAGAGGTCTAGCAAAGAAACGGATTATTCTGTTGTCATAAAATATACACTCCAGTGAAGCAAACAGAGAGACAAACAGATTAAGTGTCTGTCTTTAGAGGGCTACAAAAGTATTAACTTCCATCTTGTAGTAGAAAAATAATTTTGATAACTAATGCTTCTGAGTGTAAGAACTGGTACTGTTTAAAAAGGTTCATATAACGAACAGAGGAAAGTATTAGCTAAAACATTCTGAACTAATTGTAGAGTCTAGCTCTCTTTCACCAGTGATTCACAAACAGCAGATGGCTAACTCATGCCATTTAATGGCTCTGATGGAACATATAATAACACTGATAGATAACAAATACAACTATAGAATAAATTGGCTTTGTTTTATTTTTAGCACAAGGAATCAAAGGTGAAGAAAAATTTTACATTACATTAAGAACAGCACACTGTAATTATGGAAGCAATGGTTTCGAAGCTATAAAAGTGAATGCAATGATACACAAAGCATTTTTAATAACATGGTACCGAATATAACCAAATGTTTCCATTTGACTTGAAAAATATGTGCTAGCAGTGTTTAGGAAAGTAAAATAAAACATATAAATGAGCACATCTTTAGAAATTTCCTCTACAGATTGATTTAGTCTTTAGAGCACAGGAAGATTAATGCAATGGATAATTTGTATTGTTTGGCCTGCAATGTCAAGATTTCACTGGAATATAGGAATAGCAGCAACATCGGTAATTCTGCCATTTTCTCCAAATTCCTTACTTCATGTGGACAAATGTTGTAAAGAAACCTGAGCATATTTATTATCTTCAAGGAACTTGAGAAACAAGCAAATTTCAGTAAAAAGAAAACATTAAAAGTAATTTCTTTCCATGTCTGTTACTACTAAAACAAAACATTGAAATCCATTTCAGTGTATATAATAAATACATTGAATTTATCAAATTGCCTAATACAACTTAAAAAGCAAAATAAATACAGAAAGCAGCATTCCTGAAGAGATTAGTTATCAAGAAATGGCAAATAAAACTACTTAAGAGCCTTACAGTGAACTTAGTTTACTTCTAGGAAAAGTATCTCGGCTACAGCACAAAGATAAACTCAGCCAAATTGGGATACATAACAAAACCTTGTCTCAAAAAAAAAAAAAAAAAACAAAAAAACAAAACAAAACAAAACAAAAAACCACAATAGTAGTTAGTTGTGTTCAGAAATGATAAGTAAAATTCAAATGTTTAGAATCCAAAAAAATTATCAGTCATTAAATTCTATGGAGTGAAAAGAAGCCAATCAGTGGAATGTATACTGGGAACAGAAGCAGGCGGGGCCAGGAACTTTACTATCACTGAGTTACTACTGGGTTGTAGGAAAGACTAAAACGTGTTCAATAAGAGCCTATCTCCGCTGGGTACGTAAAGAACAAATCAGACTCTAAAATGACTCCAGTTCTAATGCCTGAGACAGCAAATACACTGGGCAGAATGACACAGACCGAAATGCCCTGGATAGGTGATATAAAGCAGCAATGAGCACGTGAAATGTATCTGACAGCAGACTTGATGAAGATCCCAATCCAAATGAGTATCACGAGCCAGATGTATCGAGCACACGCATACACCCACACACTCACCTGTAAGCTCAGCAATCAGAAGGCTGAGGGCATTTTGTTTTACATAACAAGTTTAGGGCCAGCAAAGGCTAGAGAGAAAGACCTCAAATAAATAAATAAATAAATAAATAAATAAATAGTTTAAAAAAGGTAGCACTACACATTCAACAGAACAGATGAAAACAGAAAAATCACATTAGCAGTTTATAAGTTACTTCTGCATCCGTTAAGAAAACATCTGACATAGCCACAAAAGAGTAAGGAGCTACCTCAGCTCAGACATCCAGAGGGTTTGGTTCACAGTTACATGTAATGAGATAGGGCAGGGCATCACAGTCATAAGAGTATTCACAGAAGACAATTATCCACATAGCAGAAAACAAGAGGAATAATATAACTCTACGGACCTACCCCTAAGGCCTACTTCTTCCAGCTAGGCCCCACTTCCAACTTTCCAGAATCTCTCAAATTAGTGCCAACTGGTCGGCCATTCAGATCATGAGCCTGTGGAGGGTATTTCAGGTTCAAACTGTAACAAGTAGGAATATAAAATGATTACAAAAAAAAAAAAATTGTAAAGACAGTTTGGGTTTGCAATTACCATGCAACTCAGCAAATTGTACTGTTGGACATTTATCACAGAAATGGAACTTCAGTTGGCTTTCTGTTGTTGTGATGAACACCATGGCTAAAAGCAACTTTGAGAAGGAAGGATTTCAGCTTACAAGTTACAGTGCATCTCAGAGAAAGGACAGGAGAAGAACCAAGGCAGACGCTTGAAGCAGAAGTCATGGAGAACACTGCTTACGGTTGGCTTAGCTACATTTATTACTCAGCCCAGGACCACTTGTCCAGGGATGACACATCTCTGAGTTCTCCTGTATCAAGTAACAAGCAAGCAAACCCCTCGGAGACACACCTACAGGACCCACAGGCCCATCTAATGGAAGCAGTTCCTTAACTAAGTTTCCTTCTCCCCAAGTATGTCTAGGCTTGTATCAAGTTGACAAAAACTGAGCAGCACAGCATATCTGTGTTTCTGTGTGCACATGTACACATAAGCCAGACAACCTGGGTGCTAGCAACTGAATGCAAATCCCATACAAGAGCAGTGTACTCTTAACAATTGAGGAATCTCTCTATTTTAAATGTTTAAAATACAACATTTTAAAATAAAATAAAAACACTTACGTGGAAAAGAAACCCAAAGCTGCCAAAGTTAGTAAAATGGAACGGAAAGTGGGGGAAAGGTTTGTATACTTATGAGAGAGTGGCTATGAGGTCTGTATGGTGTTGTAACTCTTCCATATCTTGATGTGAGATGCACATTTATGAAGCTACATACATGAAAAAGTTATACACAGATATATATTTTATATATTACATATGTGCATATTACACATACACACATCTGAGTGTAATAAGTAAAACCTCAGTCACTTGTGAATCATATCAATATCCACCCTGGTTGTGATAGCCTACAGTTTAAATTCAGTTAAATAGATACATATAGGTAGTAGCTTCCACAGAAAAATTCAAAAAACAATACTATCACTACACACACACACACACACACACACACAATGTAGTAACAACCATTAGTATAATAGGGAGTAGTTCTAACCAGGGGACTACTCTTAAACAGAACAATTTATTCTGTAATTTATCATGCAAAAAGAACATATTCCCTTTAAACAGGAAGGCTATTTTCCCAAACTCTATTTTATACTTTTAAGTTACAAAGTATTATTCCATTCAAAGGAATTACTAAAGTGATTTTGTTTAATCAGCAATAATACATTTTCACCAGCAGAGGGCGTACATTACACCACAATGTACTGCATTTAAATGTTTGACAAGTTCTACTGTGGGAAATCAAGCAATCAAATATCCACTTACACGAAGGGTATTGTACTTTGTGCTAAAAATAAATGCATATTTTCTTAAAAGTATGTTGACAATTGAATAATCTCTCTAGAAACCTAGTTTTGTACATTTTAACTGTTTATTCTAGTTAACTATCATCCCCCAAACAAAACAAAATAACAAATAAAATGTCAAATAATCTTTCAAGGGCTACTTACATATATATTAACGATATTTCCTTAGCTTAAAAATAAACTCCAAACCATTTTCTAGACAAAGTGTACATTATCTGAATTCCATTGCAAAATAAACATTTGTTTTTAAAAGTAAATTAAACACAAGAAAATAAATGAAATTTTGAAAAGATGCTAAAAAATGACAAAGTAGTATTTAGTAGTTTGAGAACAGTGCTAGCCTACTGCCTGCCTCTGGCTTGGACATGCACCACTACGCCCATCTCAGAAAATAATTTTATATCAACTAAAAACTTAAAATAAACTTATATCCTATTATATTTAATTTTCCTGAGAAGATCACCTTTTAAAAGTTCTTTTTGCTTGAAACTTCTGATTCAGATTTCTTCCATGATTCTATTCCCTTCTTGCTAAAATCTTGGTCATCCAGCCTCTAAATTAGACAAGTATCTCGTTAGTCCACTAATTATGGCTTTGGCAAATTCATCTATGCTCACTGCTCCCCAAAAGCAACCTGCCTCGGTCTATCCTTTCTCCTGACGAAGCCCTCTGGAGAGATGCACATCTGTTCCCAGAGCTCTCCCTTCCTCAAACAATTCTGCCCCACGCTAAGTTTGATCATATGCCTTGTCAAAAAATCAACTTTTCAATTAAAAGCCCTCTCCCCAAACCTAGCCATTGTCATTTCACTTTCTCTGTCCTTCTGTAACAGCCCATGCTTACACAACACTTCCCACACATACAGGCAGAATACACTCTGCCTAGGCTTGCCTGTTTCAACTGGGAACCAAGTATTCAAACATATGAGCCTACTGGGGTGGGGGGATTCTCATTCAAACCCACCACAGCAAGGCTTCTACTGTATAATCGCTAATCAAAAATATCTATTCTAGAGAACAGAAAAAACCATTTTTATTTTGTAAAATGATTACTTTTCTTGACTCTTCCATAAAGTATTCTTGCACAGCCTAACCCTAGAATATCCCATTGTACTGTTTACCAAGTTAGATATAACTCGTAAATGCTTCCTACAAAGTAATACAAAGATTGTCTCTATAATATAAAATGAGCATAATTACAAAACCTTCCTTGTCTACCAAACTCTGATAGACATGATTACTCCATAAGCTCCTCCATACCCTGTAAACATAGGTCTCATCACAGATGTAATGACACTACAGTTTAGAGTTTAAACACATGGGAAGAAAGGGAAAACAAAGAAAAGGCAGAAACGAGAGGGGGAAGAGAAGAAAGAAAGATGACAAAAGAAAAACCAATCAGAGCAAGAGCAGAAGAGTCAAGGCTTTGTTTTCACCATCAAACTAGCTGGCCTCTCAATGCTAACAGAGCCCTAACAATCCACTGCAGATGCTCAGAAACAGATGCTATATAATAGGAAGGTGGAAAAAACAATCTCAATCATAGGGACACAGGAGAAAAACAAACCGCATTAGAAAAACATGAAGAAAGAAGTAGGAAGGAATCCATCTTGTCCAAAACAGTAAATCAGCAATCCTCAAATGCTGATAGAAATAAAATGATTGCTCAGCCCACCAACAAAATTACAACGAAAGGCAAAAAAAAAAAAAAAAAAAAAAAAAGTCTCTCAATAACTACCTTATTGTCAATAGAGATATACACTTGCCAGGTGTGGTGGTATATACCTTTTAGTCCCAAGACTGAAGAAGCAGGAGCAAGTGAGTCTCTATGAGTTCAAGACCAGCCCGAGCCACACAGTAAGAACCTGTCTTGGGACAGACGGGGTGCAAACTATCTGACTAAACTCAAAACTATATCCATATTGGTTACTGTACTGGCTAGTTTTGTGTGTCAACTTGACACAAGCTGAAGTTATCACAGAGAAAGGAGTTTCAGTTGAAAAAACGCCTCCATGAGATCCAGCTGTAAAACATTTTCTCAATTAGTGATGAAGGGGGGAGGGCCCCTTATGGGTGGTACCATCTGTGGGCTGGTAGTCTTGGGTTCTATAAGAAAGCAGGCTGAGCAAGCCAGAAGCAAGCAAGCCAGTAAGGAACATCCCTCCATGGCCTCTGCATCAGCTCCTGCTTCCTGACCTGCTTGAGTCCCAGTCCTGACTTCCTTTGATGATGAACAGCAGCATGGAAGTGTAAGCTGAATAAACCCTTTCCTCCCCTACTTGTTTCTTGGTCATGATGTTTGTGCAGGAATGGAAACCCTGACTGAGACAGTCACCTACCTGCTTTCTGATTGCTGTACTCTGAACAGCCATGGAACCTTCTCTATAACATACCATATTTTAGACCCCACACACACACAAAAAAAAGTCTTAACAAATATAGAACTGAAATAAACAGTGGAATCAAACTAGAAATCAATAGCAAGAGAAACTTAGAAACCACATAACTGGACGTTGAACAATACATTCGTAGATCATCAGTGACTTTAGAAATCAGAAGAGAAATGTAAAGTTCCTAGAATCAAATAAAATGAAGTCATAACTTACCAGAGCCTTTGGTATAGCTTACACAATTGTAAGAGGGAAGCCGATAGCTGCCATAGCTTACATGAAAAAAAAAATCTCAAATAATAACCTAATGATCTTAAGGTCTTAGAAAACCAAGAAAATGGGGCTCAGTGGTTAAGAGCACTGACTGCTCTTCCAGAGGACCTGAGTTCAATTCCCAGCAACCACATGGTGGCTCACAACCATCTGTAATGGGATCCGATGCCCTCTTCTGGTGTGTCTGAAGAGAGCAATAGTGACCTCATATATAAAAAATAAATAAATCTGAAAGAAAGGAAGGAAAAGAAAAGGAAAGGAAAGGAGAGGAAAAGGAAAAGGAAAAGAAAAAGGAAAACGAAAACCAAGAAAATCCCACACTCAAAAGTAGTAAATAGCAAGAATAATTATCAGGGCAGAAATTAATTAAATGGGGAGCTAAAAGAACAATACACATCAATCTGTGGGTTTATGTATTTATGTGTGTCTGACTACCTGTAAGGCATTAAAGCAAAAAGATGACCCTCCAAGGGTGAAGGAAGAAGGCTCGGGGGATGGAGATAATGGAGTCCACATGTCATGAAAGCAGAAAAGACTATGTAGGAAGAGAAAGGGGCAAGTGTGATGAAGGAATTAATGAAAAAGGACAGTGACATAAGGGTGTGAAAAGTAACAATAAAATCTGTCACTTTCTATATTAACATTAAAAAAATTTAAAACCTTCAAGCAGGTAAGCAAGCACATTATAGCCTTTTTTTCTTTACCCCTTCACAGTGTTCTATCAACATTTTGTAAAATTTCTCTCTTGACCATACAAGGTTTACAGACACTCAGTATGCTCAGAATGGTTGATCTTTATTTTAAGGAATTTTTTTAAATTTTTTTAGTTATTTTATGTATATGAGTACACTGTAGCTCTCTTCAGACACACCGAAAGAGGGCATCAGATCCCATTACAGATGGTTGTGAGCTACCATGTGGTTGCTAGGATTTGAACTCATGACCTCTGGAAGAACAGTCAGTGCTCTTAACCACTGAGCCATCTCTCCAGCCCCTTGATCTTTATTTTTAAAGTGATTCAACAAAGATTACATAAAAGTTCATATATTACATGCACAATATAGTTGAATACCCACAAATCTACTGCCATGACTCAATTATTATTTTCTTACATTTTCTTCATTTTGTTTAAGTATCTTATTTTCAAAAATCATCTTTTGCATTTTATAACTCTCTAGAAAGAGACCAGATGTCACCACTACCCCTGTTTCTTTCTGTTGCTATGCTAATACTGACCAAAAAAAAAAAAAAAAAAAATCAGGAACCCAAACAGAAACCATGAAGAAAATGCTGCTTCCAGGCTGGCTCACAGCATCATGCTTAGCTAGGTTTCTTATAAAGCCCAAAAATCACCCCCAGTGGGCTGGGCCTTTTTATATTAACTAAGGCAATCAAGATAATCCCTGGTAGACCTGTCCACAGACCAATTTGATAAAGAGAATTTCTCAATTGAAGACGTTTTCAATTAACTCTAGGCTGTGTCAATGTCTAGTGCTATGATAAAACACCAAGGTCAAAAGCAACTTGGAGAAGATGATGTTTATTCCATGTTACACTTCCACACCACAGTCCATCACTGAAGAAGTCAGGGTAGGCACTCAGAGCAGGAAATGAAGCAAAAGCCTTGAAGGAATGCTGCATACTGGCTCGATCCCTGCGGCTTACTCTGCTAGCTTTCTTATACAACCTAGGACCATCTGCCCAGCAGTGGCACCACGCCCAGTCAGCTGGACCCTACCACAACCATTATCAGGAAAATTCTCTACACTTACCTACATGCCAATCTGATGGAGACATTTTCTTAATTAAGATAACCTCTTCCTAGATATGTCTAGATTTGTGCCAAGTTGACAAAAAAACAAGAAGCACAGTAAACAGTTAAGGCAAGCCAACAGATAACATAACACCTACCAAAACTCCCAGTGTATTCTAACACTCAGCACATACTCTAGTTCCCATATCTGTGCTTTGTAAAAACTCTTGAAAAATGTATCTCAAGTATGAGAATCTTACAGATGTACAAGAGTGCAATCTCCTAACTAGTTTTGTGGGATCTGAGAGTGACCCTAGTGGAGGAGGAAGTGGGATGGAGAGCAAGACCACAGGGTCTCCGGTGCCTGAAATCTTGACTGGGTTGTATACAGCTTGAGAGCTGAAGAAGCTCCTGGAAAACCAGTTAGACAGAACAAAAGACCCGAGCCCAAGGTGATGGCTGCTTCCTCCGTCTTCACAGAAATCCACCCTGGGTGATCAACCCTAGAATCACAGACAAGCAAATTAGATTCCATAGGAAAGCATATGTAATCCCCCCTTTGGTTGTGATTACATAACTGCACCCTTATTGGCTGAAAAGGTGTATGTAAGTTTTATACTGAACAATTAAAGTTAGATCTGCACACTAATGCTGATCTCTAGGGTCTGAAATCAATGGGCACCATCTCTGCTTTCCCCCATTTCTTGGTCCTGGTTCTGACATTTTTTTTTTCATATCATTTGACCTAATAAAGCAATTTATTAGGAATTTATTGCTAATAAAGCAATACTAACCTTAGGCTTAAAGGGGATAATTAAGACCTCCCTTAAACATTTTCAAAGAATATGTACTTTTATGTCACTAATCTGCTACAAAGTATGTACCCTAAAAGCAGCCTACTGGGCTGGTACACACATTTGATCCCAGAGCCCAGGAGGTAGGTAGGCACAGGTGACTTAGCCTGAATATGAACACTTCAAGGGCAGAAAACACTGGCCTTTAACTAAATGAAAGTGACCTTAAAACTTTAGTTCCTGCTGGGAGGAGATGGCACACACCTTTAATTCCAAGGCTCTCACTCAGAAGAGCAGAAGGCAGAGGCATGTGGATCTCTGAGTTCAAGGCCAGCCTGATCTACAGAGTGAGTTCCAGGACAGCCAGGACTACACAGAGAAACCCAGTCTGGGAAAACAAAACAAAACACTCAGTTCCTGAGCTAGTAGTATAATATAGGTTGAGGTAAGATGCTCCTGCTGAACATGAGCAAAGCCCTAGATTCACTCTCCAGCATGGTAGAAATAAAACCATGACACACTAAGAACCTATTCCTTAGTTATGGTTCTAACTGGGACTGATATCCTCGTCTATAAGACTTTTTGAATTAAAAGAATTTAATAAAAGATAAGTTTATTCAACGTAACCACAATAATTCAGTTCTTTGTATATTGTTATGCATGTGTTTTAAGCAAATTCACTTGAAATATTATAAAAATATTATATCCACAGACACTTTCCAGTACCTCAACTATTTTTTTAATTTCATTTTTGTTAATGATTGGTAAAAAGAATTGCTGAAAATAGTCTCTGGTAATGTGATATGGGGGAAGAGGAAGCATACTCCAGTCTTATGACACTCTCTGTCCCTCATTGAGCTCAATGTCTGTCTCTTGACCATGTATTTTGCTGAGTCTCATCAGTGATGAGACAGAAGAATACTGTTCTTTCCCCCAGACAATTAACTTAGGTCCAGTTAACAGTTTCTCCTAAAGACAAATATTAAGAACTGAGAGTTCTCATGGTACAGAACTTCATTCAGAATGGCTCCTTTCTCTGCTTCATCTAAAGGCAAGAGAAGTTTCTCAGATATTCCCTTTAAGAATCTGGCTGAGTTCCTGGAGGTAAACCTAGAAAACTTTCAAAGCCTTCTTCTATAAAGGGGACCCCTGAGAGTTTTTAATTCTGATTACCTGGGTTCAATATAAAGAATAATTACATTCTCCCTTTAAAATATTTTCAAGGGGGCACATACATATAAAATGCCACTAATTTCCTGTGCATGTAATGATCCATATTTGGTGTGAATTATACATATAGTCTGAATGTGAATATTCATGATCTACACTAACCTAAAGCTCAGCTAGGTGGGACTGATAATAAAAAAATCATTTTACACCATAATAAACACACACACACACACACTCATTTAATATTCAGTTCTTTTATAACTAGTTTCTGCTCTGAGATATCTACCCCAGTAAACTGTAAGTCTTCATATCATATCCTCCTTCTCTATCAAAGTCAGGAGTTAAACAGTTTGCTCTAAAATCCCATTCCTCTGAAGAGCTTAAGAACAGTTGGGTTTTCAAAAACAGCCCTAGTACGCAGCCACATTAGAGTTAAGGCAGCCATAAATCAAAGGGAAAACTTTGATCCAATGCCCAATTGTCTATTAACAAAGCAATAACTCATTTTGGCAAAACAGCCATGAAAATCAAGAAACCTTTCCAAATCTATGGCAGAGGGATCCTTTGCACACACAACACATTACAAAGTAATGCTGGTTTCCAAACTCCCTGAGTCACTGGTATATTAGACAGGCTACAGCAAGTACATGATTAAGAAACATGATCTGCTTTTCAGAACAGACAAGGATAAAGCAGCACACCAAGTCAGAAAGGAAGCTCAAAGATGCCCAACCATGCTAAAGCTCCAGGTCGACCTCTCAGGTTTCAAATTTCTAAGTCTTGGGAAGTCAGCCATTCAACTCACACCAAAAATTCTAGTAACACAGAACCAAAAAGTTGTACAGCTCCACAGCTACTTGGAGTTGACAGTATCTACTTACATATTCTGAGCAAAAATTCTTCAGATACTATGTTTTCTCAAGGTATGGCTTGCCTTTTTTTCTTTTGAAAAAAAGATAACTTTTTAATGTTAATGAAATTAAATTTTCACATTTTTATCTGTATAGAACATATGTTTGCCATACTCAAAAAAGCTTTGCCTACCTCAAGGTTCCAGTGATTTTCTCTCATGTTACTTCTAAAAGTTTTAGATTTTTAAGTCTCAAGTTTAGTTTTATGATCCATTTTAATTTTTATTATGTTATAAAGCTCAAAGTACATTCTGTTGCTACTGTGTGAGGAGTGTCTTTGCCCTACTGAACTGTCTTGCTCCTGTCACTTTAGTTAGGAGACCACAGTGAGTATCTTTCCAGGGTATCACTAATCATTTCCATCCATGCATCATCACAGCACTGACAACAGCCAGGAAGTCACACCTCCTAGGGTTTCCTTCTTTTCACAATATTTCTTGATATTTGTGAGGAGGGTTCTTTGTATTTCATTACTTTATTTTTAGAATCAACTTGTTAAATCCTAAAACAAACAAACAGAACTATGATTCTGACTAGGATAACCAGGGATTAGGACTGTCATCCTTAAAACAAAGTGTTCTAATCCGTAAGCATGGCGTTTCTGTTCACTCCTTTGCAACACTCTCAAGTTCTCAGAGTACACGCCTTGCACACATTTTATTAAATTCTTCCTGAAGTTTTATACTTTATGTCACCATCACAGGAATTTTTCAACTTCAAAATATTTGCTGCTAGTATATATGCTTATGATTTTTCTGTATTCACTTTGATTCCTGCAACCCGAATAAACTCATTTCATGGTTTTAATGGTTCTTTTTAATAAATTTTTGGAATTTTCTACATAAATATGTACACTGCAAAAATAGTGTGCAATAACTTTTCAATGCAGATACTTTTTAAGTGATTGTTCTAAGAATGACTGGTTTTAACTATTTCATCACTGTTCTATGCCATTTCAAATATACCTAAAGCACTACCCTTTATAAAATTCTAAGTTCAAAAGCGAGGTGCATGGTACACGGTTGTAACACAGGAAGTGAGTGCACCAGGGAACACTTTATATCTAAAATGTGCTCAGTTTCTTTTCTGATACCAAATTCATTCTACACCACAAGTAATTTTCAGGAGCACAAATACATGAACTAAACACATCAATGCTAAACTCTAATTCTTAGAGATATTCTAATATCAGAGATAAAATTATCCTGAATAGTATTGCCCACAGAATTCTCCTCATTTCTTTTTAATCTGGGGTCTGAGCACATCACCGGTCTTTGAAATATTCACTTTACAAAAAAGATCAAGATCAGACATCTGAAGTTCTATCATCAGTCACTTGGACCTCTTAAGAAACCTGGACCAAAACTTGCTTGACTGGGTAGAGAACAGACTATGGAAGCTTGCTAGAAAGTCTGTCATTCTCTTTCCTTACTGTGCTCAAAATCCTCACATTTACCATTCTACATACGTAAACGTAATACTGGCACATGACTCGGATATCTTTATAAAATGTATAAATGAAATAAAACTTTAAATAAGGTCTCTAATACAGCAGCTAAAAACTATGATAGTTAACAGAGTTCTAGCTGATACATCAAGCAGACAATACTGATACTGATAAATACACATGGCCTGGATATTAACCTGTAGATACTTTCTTTAAAATGATGAGTATATGGAGGTATTGTAGGACCAGCAAGATGGCTCAGAGTAAAGGCACACACCACCACACCCAATGACTTGAGTTCAATGTCAAGACCCATAGAGGGAACCAACTTGTACAAGTTGTCCTCTGACTGCCACAAGTATATCATGGTGCAAGCGCACGACATACACACTCATTCACACACACACACACACACACACACGCACACGCACACACGCACACACGCACACATGAACGCACATACAAGCACAATTAGAATAAATAATCTTAAAGAAAGTATTTTTTTAGGAGCCTGGGGAGATGGCTCAGTAAGGTTTGCAAAGTAACTGGGGACCTGATTTCAAAATCCCAGCACCCACATAAGAAGCTAGAGATGGCTGTGTGCTTGTAACTCTAGCATTGGAGGACAAACAGGCAGATCCCAGGACCTTGCTGGCCAACCTGCCCAACCTCAATAGCAAGCCTCCAGTTCAGTGAGAAACACTCTCAAGGGAATAAAGTAGAGAGAGCTAAAAGAAGTTGCTGATATCATCTTCTGTCTTATGTGTCCACACAGATGCATATACATGCACACTTACATACATATGCCATACATACCTACACAAAATAAAGCTACGTTATCAACTGTATACCTGTAGACTAAGTTGATAGTTGGTACTCTTGTAGAAGAACGGGGTTCAGTTCCTAGTATACATAGCTCACAGTTATCTGTAACTCCAATGCCAGCAGATCTAACCCCCTCTTCTGGCCTCCATAAACACATGCAGGCAAAGCATTCATATACAAAAAGTAAAAATAAATCTTAAAATAAAAGTTGTGTTTAAACTAAAACATTTTAAAAGGGAAGAAGGCTCAGAGGTGGAAGTCAACTGAAATAAGTGGAGAGCTGTTGAACCCTAATCACCCAAGGAAGCTTTACAGTGAGAAGGCTTTAAAAACAACAATAGGACACCAGGCAGTGGTGGCGCACACCTTTAATCCCAGCACTTGAGAGGCAGAGGCAGATGGATTTCTGAGTTCAAGGACAGCCTGGTCTACAGAGTGAGTTCCAGGACAGCCAGGGCTACACAGAGAAACCCTGTCTCGAAAAACCAAAAAAAACCCAATAGGACTCTTCAATTTATAATATTCCTACAAGGCTTATAATACAGCTTGAAATGATTTAAGAGAATACTAGGTAAGTTGACTCAGCAAAACCTAAATTTTCAGTAAAAACAAGTTTTATAAAATATAAACATTTAAAGCTAGAGAGCTGACTCGGTCAGAAAAAGCACTGCCAAGCACTCATGTGCCAAGAGCCACACAAAAAGCCAGGCATGGCAGAGCTGTCTGTGATTGCAGTGCTGGAGAGACCGGAGATCTCTGAGGCATTCTAGCCAGCTAGACTACTAACAAACTAGGCTGTAGAGTCAGCCAAGATATGCCAAGACTTCAACATGCCCTGTATGGTATACACTGGAACATATTTATCACCAACCTTGATGGGCAGCCTCTAAGAGCACCCTCAGGTTCAACAATTGCTAGAGGACTCAAAGAGTTCAACATGGAGTTATATCTGATGCTGCTATGATTTACCACAGAAAAAAGATACGAAGCACAATCAGCAAACAGCATCAGGAGCAAGGAGTTTTTTTCTACTGGGAAGACACTGGATTGCTGTATCTGTGGGTTTTAATAATACATGAACTATCAGAGATGATCACTAGAGAGTCAATGCCTAAGACATTGTTGGTTCGGGCCAAGTAGACATGGCTGTCCTGTAACATGCAAATGAAAAAGTACCATGGAGGGACATCTATTCAGAATCCTTCTGGGAACAAGAAGAGATTCATTATTAGTACACATAGAGAGATCAACCCAGAATCCTAGTTCTTGGTTGCCAAGCAAGAACAGATTACAAATCAGGCGACTCTCTGCACACCAGCAGATTGGTAGATCCTTAGAGCTCCATGTACTTCCTCCCTATTTTGACTCCCAGGTCCTAAAAAAGGATCAAAAAATATAGTAGTCACCTAAACCTATTTTTTAAATAATATTTTTTTTAAAAAGCCCTGGTTCTACCACTTCTTGGCTATATAAATATAGCACTGGTAAAGCAATTTAGATTCTATAGACTGTCTCCTCATCAGTAGATGAAAGGAGCATCCCCTTGAAATGCTGGTTTGAGAACTAAGTACTATAATCTAAAGTATGTACAGCATCTCCTGGAAGGAGCATTACACAATTAGGATAATATATAACCTTTACCAAAGTGACACTGGAGCTAACTCACCTCTAAAGTTCCCATGAATCTGCAAGTCTGGCATAGATTTGACATTAACTGAAACAGTTGCATGTCTAGTGAAATATTTAACTAGCTTACTGACAAGACTTGAACAGCTTTTAACAGGAACACTGATATTTAGCATGGCACTTCATCTTCATGAGGGTATGCTACAGTTTTGATGTAGTCTGACCATCAAGGACTCATTCTGAAAGCTTAGTCATCAGTGTGATATGAGAGCTAGTGGAACCTTTAAGGTCTAGCTTACCCACACAAACATGACGGCCTGAATCTAGTCTCTAGCACACATGTAAATAGTTAGCATAGACCTGTGTGCTTACTTAACACTGCGGAGATGCAGACAGGTGAATCCCTACAGCTCATTTTGCCTATCCAAATCTGCAAGCCTCAGCTGTCAGTCTCAAGTTGCAAAGCAGATAGCTCCGGAAGAATGATACCCAAGGTTGACCTCTGGCTCCACACATATACACATGTTCGCTCTCTCACACACACAAATGAACCCTTATAGTAGGTGAGTAGGTCATTAGAAGTACTCCCTCCCCTGTTCCTGTGAGCGCTGAGTTATTATAATAAAAACAAACCTGTATCCTCCCACTCTGCCTTCCTGTCTAGGTGATCTTGACCTACATGCTATCACACACCACATTTGATACAGACAAGGGCCTGCCCACATCCTCTCAAATTATGTGCTCTTTCCTTTAAAGTATCAAACCTTAACTCTTTGGTAATGGCAGCAGAAAAACTAATATTGTCCAGAAAACACTGACTGTCCTACCAGCAAAACTGTATATGTTATGGAAGCTCTATACAGTGGTCAGGACACAGGGCAGTCAACTTTTCTCCTAATTACAACTGAAGTAAAACACCCTCTAAATTTCTTTTGTCTTCCTTGAGAAAACTGAAAACTAAAGAAGAAAACAATGACTGGGTTCTGCCCAGCAAACGACCACCAGTAGGGGTAAGGAGGACAAGCTTGAGTCTGTGGCTTACACAATCAGAACACCAAACGGTTTACAGCCTTAGTGACAACTAGGATTCAAGTTTTTTAAAGGTCAGTAACATTTATATTGGGGATTGGGAAGGGTTTCAGGGATCGTGTGTGTGTGTGTGTGTGTGTGTGTGTGTGTGTGTAACTGTCTTTGTGAGAAAGTGTGTGTGAGAGAGAGAACGGGGGTATATGAGTAAAAGTATGCATGTGCATTTTACAGAAAAACTACTGGTACGTAATTCTCCACTGATGAAGTCAAGTAATAAAAGAATATTGCAAATAATTTTTAAGAATAAGTTAGGAGAGAAAAAAATGCAGTTTAAGTTTTAAAATAGTATGTCAGAGAGGGACCAGTGATTTCCACTGGTCAGATTTCTAGCTCTGATACAAGGGATCTACATCTGATTATCAGACAAAGCCTCAAGATCATGAGAATCCTGAGAATGACAGACCTACAAAGACCAAGGTTCAGCATTTGAGGGAACTTTCAGATTTACAACTTGTTTTTAAATGAAGCATAAAAACCCAAAAAACAGAAATAGTATAATAATGTGTTTTTGTTTTAATCCCAGGTGTAGGGATATGAGGTTGCTTCAGAGCAGCTGACTATGATTTGCCTCATGCTCTAGCAGAGGTGTGGTTTTGCCAGCTGTAATTCTGGGAACTTTTCAGGGGGTATATAAAATGCTAGGGCCCCAAGAGGCAGGGTTGGTGGTCGCTGTTCATGGTGTATTAGTAACTGTGCTCAAAGAAGAAACAAGAAAGAAATGAGATTCAGAGACCTCTCTCCCCTCTATCCTTCTTTCTCTCCCATCTAGTGATCGGGAGTGAAGTTGGGAGGTGGGTAAAGGGTGGGAAAAAGGAAGAACCCACAAAATAGAAAGACCAGCAAATAAGCAAATAAGAAACAAGAAGAAATAAATTAGACTCAGAGATCTCTGTATCTCCACCACCACCACCACCACCCTACCCCACCTCCCGCCCCCATTCTTTCTCTCCTATCTGGTGATAGGGATAAACCCAGGAGGGGAAGACAAAGTGTGGGACAAAAGAAAACCCCACAAAGTAGCAAAGACCAGCTGCACACCCTTGTGTATATGAATTAATTCTGTAAACATAAACACCAGCTCCTCATGGTAAACTTTACTTTTCAGTAAAAGTTCTTTTATAAGAGTTTTCTCTTAACAAGGTTAAAATAACAAACACATTAAAACATGTTCTCTAACCCCCTGCCCTGGTTAACTCTTGGGACTGGCTCTTACAAGCAAACATGCACAGTTGTTTCTACTCTCTGAGCAGATTAGAAAGCAAAGACTCCCCAAAAGGCAAGGGTCTGAACATATTAGAGTCAGCCCATTTTAGGCATGGGGAAAGCATGAGTGCATCATGAGCCATCCCGCTACAGTAGAAACTACTGACGAAATCATCCAATAGCGTCTCCATCTTCCCACCTAGTCACCAACTGAGAGGGAAAGGCAGCTATGGCAGTCAGGCAATGACAATGCCACCATGATGTGGTCAGAGTCCAGAAATGGCTCCTGAGTTTTAACTCCTTGTAGGTCTTTCAATGATCCCTCAAACCCCTAACAAAAACTAGATGCAGTGGCTCTGCATCTACACCGCTCCACATCCTGGTTCATACACTGGCATTACATGAAGCACAATCCTCTTATCCTTGGCCTCTGACTACTAGTAAAAATCACCTCACTCGGTGACTCCCCTACCATCTCCACCAAATCTGATCATTTTTAAAGACGGCTAACCAAAATAAAATGGCCATAGAGAAGCCGCTTCTACTTTCCACATCTCATACCCTGGGTATGTATATATAGCCGCGCCCTCTAATTCTTGCTCTAGCTAGTCAACTGTACCTTCAATTCACAAGTCTCCTGTGATGCACAGGGTTCCTCCATATGCCACTTCCTTTCACACACCCCACTCCCTGCCTCTAATTCTGTTTATTCTCACATTCATTCATACAACCAAAAAGTATTTGCTGAGTTCCATTTACCTACCAAACATCATTCACTGTGTTTAGGACTGAGGAAGCTACTCTGAGCAAGATAAACAAGACTTCTTCTCCTTCAAAGCTGTCATCCAATAGAAATATGGAGCGCCCAATCATTACTTCAGTGATATTCTAATTATAATTGTGGTAAGATTTAGGACAGTGTCGAAAGTGTGCAAAGGAAAGTAAACTTAGTCTGGGAGGGTGAAGGACATTTAAGCAAAATGTAAAGATGAGCAAAAACTGAAACAACAGAAAGCCAGAAGGCTCATACGTAGGACTAGAGCAAAGGCTTTAAGGGAGCACTCTAGAAATCATCAAGAGCCAGTGAGCAAAGGTCAAGGCCCAGGAAAAGGGCTAGAAAGAAACAGAAGGTTACTTCTTATAGCTGCTACCATTACACTTAGCATGGTTTCTGAATCACTCATTTGCCAATGTTCAGTCTCCATTAAAAATATTCCTTTCAGTCTTATAAAAGTTTCTGTCCCAAAACCTAATCCAGTTCTTAACTGTCCTCAAGACCTGAAGAATAAAGAAGTATTTGAATTAAGCAAGCAGCTTACCCTTTGAATACTACAAAGTCTGTACAAAATTAACTCTAGGGTTCAAAAACTTGAGTCTCTAACTGCCCTAAAACTTAATGAGCAAGAGAGTCATTTTCATTCCACTTTTTACATATTAAAAAAAAAAACATCAAAGCCAGTACTCCTTATGAATGAAGCTTTAGATTCTGAAAACTAAATTTAAGATGGCAAATTTAAGATGACTTCACATCCTCACTGACCATACTGCCACCAATTAATAACCATGAGAACTGCTTTAAACTCCTACAGAGTCACAGCAATAGCCAGAGATGGGCAGCTCCATCTGGCTGTTCTGACTCTCCACTTGTACATGTAGTGAAGAACAGGGTCAAGAGCAGCGACCAGAACCTGTGCTGTCATGCCCTCCTTCCTTACTAATACTGTGAGTACTGGAAATACGACCTGATGACTAAGAAGATGTCAAAATCCAACTGGCACTCCTCGGCTAATGCTCATCAGGAAACAGATGATAACCAGGCTTTCCTTTAGGCCCACAGTCTCAAAGAATAATGGGCAAACTCTTGTTTAAATAAGAAAACAAAACTTCACCACCTACATTTATTATGGTTACTGGCATATATAACAATACATTCAAAATCATACAAAAAGCCAAGGACTCTACTGTAAGAATATGCCAAAATGGGCTTGCCCATACCAAAGGCACAAAAACTTTACAGAATATATGAAGTTATACACTGTGTAGTAATGCATACTCAAGAAACAAAGACAGGAAAATCATAAGACTGAGGCTAGCCAGGGTGGCAGACCCATCTCAAAAAAAGGAGAGGGATATAACAGTGGTAAGCTGCTGGCCTACCATACCACAGTGTACACAAGCACCTCCCTCCCTCTCTCTCACACACGCACACACACACACACACCTATAAACCCGAAGTAAGATATGAAGGGGTCATACCAGTGAATAGTTTCTTAAGTATCAAGATAAAACAATAAAATAATTTACAAAAATATTTTGTACAAATTATAAAAATAATTTACAAAACCATTATTCTAGATTTGGTAGAAACTCATAATCTTTCTAAATCACTGACAACAGAGTCATGGCCTTCATGTGGAACCCTTGAGCTACTGATACTAGTCTATCCCACTTTCGCACTTCTCAAAAAAGAGAAAAATAATGAAGTGACTAAACAAGAGCAAACTAAAAAGCTATTCATTCCACATACATGGACTGGTTTCAGTGGCTACACAATAGTGATCAAAACAATTGCTGTCTACTCTTCAAAAGTAAAACTTCTTTACCCAATTAAAGACGGATGTAATTGTTTTCCTTCCACCTCCAAAAAAAAGTAAGTTAAAAAGACACTTAGTGAAAATTTGATTATCTGAAATACTTTTTTGGAAAAAGAAATTCGAATAGTTTAAGTTACTTCTATTCATGAAAGGAAATAATTGGCCTGTGTAATTCTTTACAAACCTGTATGAGTCTTCATGTGTCTCTGTACCATCTGCATGCCTGGTGGCTACAGGGGCCTGCAGAGGGCATGGGACCTGCTGTAACTGGAGTTACAGAGTGAGCTGCTGTGTGGGTGATGGGAATCAAACCCAGGTCCTCTGGAAGAGCAGCCAGTGCCCTGAACCTAGACCATCCCTGCAGCCCTGAATCACTTGCTCTTCTGTAACAGTTTCCCAGGTACCAGCATCTTTATTCAACTATATTATCACTCAAGATGATGAAACGTAAACTCAGGCCCTTTTTCTTCTCCTTAGCTTATGATAACTTTGGTTTTTTTTTTTTGAGTGTTTTTCAAGTAAAGAGATAAGAGAGTGACTGAGCTTCAATATAGAACAGTATTTCCCAACAGCCACATGCAGAATAAGTACCAAGCAAACAAATAAATATTACTACAAAAGTCAGGCATGCCTTTCCTTTTAAATGCCTTGCCTAACAATTATTATACGGGATAAATAACTACACAGTTGACTCAGTCAAGTTATAATATTGTAAAAGTGCTTCATAAAAATTCTAATTAAAGTGTGTACATGTGACTTCATCCTATAAGCTAGTAGCTGTTATGACAGAGAGATAATTCTGATGTTATAAGACTCAATTTATTCAAATACCACCCAGCATACTGCAATGGACTCTTTTGCTCAGTGTTGAAAGAAAACAGTAAAAACTCAAAAAAAAAAAAAAAAAAAAGTACCATTACACAATGCAAAAATCTTAGGCACCATTCACAATGGCTGTCTCTGCTCCCAGCAACTACCTATTTCCCAGAGAATAATCAAATAAATGTACTTACAATTAAATATTTTCCTAAGTACATACAAGTAGGCTTTTTAAATCTGTAACATGCCTCTCCATATTACTTACATTAAAAAATAAATCACATCTCCAAACAAAATGTATCAGTTAAAAATAGTGTATCTATTTCAAAGGCTCAAGCAGAAACCTCCACTTAAACTAAAATTAGTGGGTTTTTTTTTTTCTTCTCTGTATCTTTTAAATGCACCTTCCACATTTATGAAGCAGACAGACCAGTGTCCACAAAGTCTCCAATGGGTCGTCTGGGTGAATCTAACGACTGAACTCTTCATGAACATAACCCACTTTCCACAGGACACATGCAACCAAATTCTTCACTATAACATCCAGAGTAAGTGTGTGTGTGTGTGTGTGTGTGTGTGTGTTACATAGTATATACAAATAATGAAAACCCTTTCTCGATTATGGTGTGCAGTGACATTTCAAACCACCCCAAAACACCGTCCTTTTATCAGAAACAGAAGTAAACGCCCTGAGGGAGAGCTGTCAGGTGGGCAGGCAGGTAGGGCTCCATCTGGGACACCCACGGCACCACTGGAGAAAGGGAGGACGCAGTCTCAAGGGTGGGAGGAGGGAGGGAGAGACGATAAGGGGACAGAGACCTAAGGGCGGCTCCACCCACGGAGCAGCTGAGGCTGAGACAGGAGACTTCCACAGCCCTATCTATCAGCACCGCCCAGCCAGCGCCCCGAGGCAGTGGCAGCGTCGCGACGCCGGCTCGGAGCCGGAGGCCGCGACCTCCTGCGAGCCGAGAGCCTGAGGCCGCTCGCCCTCCCGGGAGGGCCGGCGTGGACAAGACGCCGCCGAGGGTGGAAAGGTCACGGCCGCAGGAAGCCCCGGCCGAGCGGCCACCAAGCCCGCGAGCTACCTTTGGCCTCGCAGTCAGCGCAGTACTTGTTGTCCTCCTCCCTCAGCAGTTTGGACAGGATGAGCTGGTGCTGCTCGTTCAGCTTCTGAGCCTTCTCCCGACAGGAGCGTGTCGCCATGTCGGCGGCGGGGCGGCGGGCCGGGACGCGGGCGAACGGGCGGACGGCGCTGGCGAGACCGGGCGGACCAGGACACCTGGCGCCGCTGGGGCCGCGGGCGGACTCGGCCCAGGAAGCGGCGGCGGCGGCGGCGGCGGCGGCGGTGGCGGTGGCAGCGGCGGCTGGAACCAGAGGAGGGGCGGCGGCGGCTGAGGTAGCGCCGACGTGTCCCGCCTCCTCGCCGGGCCCGCCGCACGCTCCGCCCGAGCGGGCGAGGGGCGGGGCGGGAAGAGCCGCGGCTTCCGGGAGGACGGAGCGGTGGGCGCTGCGCATGCGCCCAGCTGCCCGCGTGCCGGGTGTCTCCCAAGGTGATTCCAGAAAGGCGTCTGGCGCTCCCCAGGGCGGGTTTTCCCAGTCTTGAGACCTGACCGTCGCTTGAAGTCTCAAGGGACTTAGAAAAGGAAGAATTTTTACCGGGAAGCGACTTTCACTTGTTTCCCAGCCTTTGCATTTGCCTGCACAGCCCTGGAAATGTTCAAATTGTAGTTATATTGGGTTAATACATCCCTAGTTTGTGCATCGGAAGTTTGGAAAGAGTATTCTAGAAGCTAGAGATACGGATGGAATGAAATGAGGCTAAAAGTGTCTTACCTTTTAGGGAAAAGTAGACATGCTTTGGGGGTAACGTTTATTGAGTGGCAACCCTCTCAACAGTTTTGATAGCCTCGAATACAGGAAAATGAAACAAAAAGAGTCACTTAGCGATGCTACAAGTGAAAGAGTTAAAGCCAGGCAATAAACCCCATCTAGGAAGAGGGAAAGTGATCAAAAAGTGAATTATTAAAGGGACGTCACTTTAAGAAATTTTGTGCTGCTAGGATCCCTTCCCTGGGAGAAACTTAAGTCTGCTCCTTCTCCCTAAGGTCCCAAAGACAAAATTTAGGTGTAAATCCAACAAAGTTCACCCAGGAGAACCAAGGAGCTTGTTAGGCTTAAACTTAAAGAGTAACTGAGAAGAGCATAGGTGACCTTAAAACACTGCCACACTGGGAGGTTTGCACCCAGCAAGGATGGTGTTCCCTAGCAACCTAACATGGTTCTCGCTCCCTTCATTTTCCCCCACATATATGCTCTAGACCCTCCCCAAGACCCAATACAGCAGGTCTGAATCACATACATTAGTGACTGAATAGTCTGATAAGGGTTCCTTCCATAAACCTCCCTGTCCCCTCCCTATGATGGAAGGTAAATAGTCAACAGGCCCAACTGTGATAGTCCTTTGCAAGAAGGCTGAGCACAACTCTCCTGAAGACTGGCAGTGTATTTCAGAAGATGTTCCTACACAACACAATGTAAACAACATTCTTCACTACAAGAAAAGACTGCTTTAAAAAAGAAGTTATTCTCAATTATAGCCCATCAGGTTCACCAAGGTTGAACTCAGCAAAATAGTTGGAATGATTTGGCTTGCTGTGTAGGATATTAGCAATACTATGTGAGCCTTATGTAAGCAGAATAAACATAGCCCTGGCCTGTGGTAGGAGAGACGCTAAGATTGTCAGGAAGCAGGATTCTCTGTGGTATACTCTACCTATCCCTCTTGGGCTTAAGACTCCATAGAGATAACCGTCGATCTTGGCAGGAAAGCATTGGCAGCGAACAGAAGACACAGTCGCTGGAGCAGAAGCTGGCAGCCAACTTGGGACAGCAACCAGGAAGCAGAGCAAGCATACTGGGAACATAGAGGGGCTTTAAAACTCAAATCCTGACACAAGTGACATACTTCCTCAGCAAGGCCACGCCTCCTAAATTTACCCAAACAGTGTCACTAACTAGGAACCAATTATTCAAACATCTGAGCCTCTGGGAGACATTCTCATTCAAACCACCACAATATGGCAACTAGATGAGCCAAGCAACATAGGAAATGTAGTTTAGCAACCTGGGATTCCCCTTGGCTCAGGTTACATACATATACCCCTCTCCCTTTAAAGCAAAAGTTATTAATTCCTTAAGAATTTTGTACATACAATGTATTTGTATTGTATCATACACACACACACACACACACACATTTCTCCTCTACCTCCTCTCTAACCCTGTCTCAACCTAGTATCCTCTGATCTGTGTGTGTGTGCGTGTGTGTGCGCACGCGCGTGTGTGTGAGTGTGTGTGCGTGTGCGTGCGTGTGCGTGCGTGCGTGTGTGCGCGTGTGTGCGTTCGTGTGCGTGTGTGCGTGTGTGTGCGTGTGTGCGTGCGTGTGCGTGTGTGCGTGCGTGTGCATGTGTGTGCGTGTGTGTGCGTGCGTGCGTGCGTGCGTGCACGCGCGTGCGTGCGTGCGTGCGTGCGTGCGTGTGTGTGTGTGTGTGTGTGTGTGTGTTTGGGGTTTTGTTTTAATAAAACCAAATCTTTTTTTGTACTACCCATATACTCATGGATGGGGGTCATCACAACATGAGGAACTAAATTCAAGGGTTGCAGTACTAGGAAAGTTGAGAACTACTGTTCTAGTGGAGAGCCCCACAGCCATGATATTATTTTTGTTGCTACTATTATAACTGTGATTTTGCTACTGTTATGAGTCATAATGTAAATGGGGTGGTTTGAATACGCTTGGCTCAGGGAGTGGCACTATTAGGAGGTGTGGCCCTGTTGGAGGAAGTGTGTCACTGTGGAGGTGGGCTTTGAGACCCTTCTCCTAGCTGCCTGGAAGTCAGTCTTCTACTGACTGCTTTTGGATCAAGATGTAGAACTCTTGGCTCCTCCAGTACCATGCCTGTCTGCACACTGCCATGCTGATAATGAACTGAACCTCTGGACCTGAAAGCCAGCCCCAATTAAATGTTGTCCCTTAAAAGAGTTGCCTTGGTCATGGTGCCTCTTCTCAGCAATAGAACCCCTAACTAAGACAGTCTGGGTAAGAGCAGGGGGCTATCCAGCCTAAACAAGTTTTGGGTACATGTACAATAAGGTAAACCATGTCTCCAAGTGAACTTCTAGGAAAAATCTCTTATTTATCATCTTATGCTTATGCATAATTAGACATGCATATTATTAAAATTGGATGTATTATTGGAAGGGACATGTGCAGTGAGCAAAAGGCTTCATAAACTTTATTCTTAGTAACCAAAATCTTCTTCCCCTTGAATCCCATAAAAGAAAGTCCAAATACTTACTCGAGTCCTCGAGGATCCTCACTCATGTGGCCCGCTATTCTCCTGTACTGTATCCTAATCGCTTCTATCGTTTTGCTTTTATTTACGTGTCCTTGCTACTTTTTCAATTTTTTTTTCAATTTATTTTTCAATTTTGTTTTCAATTTTGTTTTCAATTGTTTTCAATTTTGTTTTTTTGTTGTTTTTTTTGTTTTGTTTTGTTGTTGTTGTTGTTGTTTTTGTTTTTCGAGACAGGGTTTCTCTGTTTAGCCCTGGCTGTCCTGGAACTCACTCTGTAGACCAGGCTGGCCTCCAGAACTCAGAAATCCACCTGTCTCTGCCTCCCAAGTGCTGGAATTAAAGGCGTGCGCCACCACTGCCCGGCGAAACGTAAGTTTTATGTTTATATCTGCAGCAACTGTATATAGAGCAAAAGGACCTCAATGTTATAGTATGAAAAGTCAGCAAGGCTTCACAGAGGAGATAACGCTTAAACTTGCTTTGAGTCACCGAGCAGTGGTGGCGCACGCCTTTGATCCCAGCACTTGGGAGGCAGAGGCAGGAGGATCTGAGTTCAAGGCCAGCTTGGTCTACAGAGTGAGTTCCAGGACAGCCAGAGCTGCACAGAGAAACCCTGTCTTGAAAAACTAAAAAAGAAAAAAAGAAAAAAAAAATTGCTTTGAGCCAAGTAGGAACACAAATGACTGAAGATGGAAAAGAAAAAAATGTGATGACTTTTTAAAAAATGTACACAGACTTATTAAAGCAGAAGATTACATGGAAGACATGCCCATAGAAGGCTACAGGGATCTAGAATGAATGCAGAGAAAGAAACAGGAGCCATGGTGTTAAAGGCAAGGTGTTTAAGCTTTGAGACAAGCTACAGGGTTTGAATTCCAGGGACCCAAGCAACACCAGGCACTTTTCCCAGGTAAAATGACTTCACACTTAGCGATAGTAAAAGCTTTGCACTCAGTGAGACAGTGGCTATGGGAAGAACTTGGATGGGGAAATCTGTTATCAGAGGAACAGATGATAGGACTGCTTCAGTAATAGCCCAGAGAAGAGATGGTGATGGCCTATTTTAAGGAGATAGCATAGGATTTGAGAGAGACAGAATCAGTGATGCTTTAAAATTAGAAGCAGCAAGATTTGGCAGCTGACTCTATCTGGGGGGTGAGAGAAAGGAGGTGAGAATATCACCAAGACTTCTAAGTTGGGAGACAGGTACAATAGTGATGCCATTAACCTAGATCAAGAAAAGAAGAGGCAAGCCTTTCTGTCTGCCAGTGATGGAGCTCAGCCGGCTCGGCTGGCCCTTCTGGCATTTTGCCCATTCACCTATAACAAGCTACCTCCTTCACTAAGGACTTCCTGGTCAGCAGCAAGGCCACCATTATTTCAAGGCTCGGACACCATCCTAGCAGATACAGGATACCTAACTGGTATATTGCAGGTCGTATATAACCTAGAGGAATAGAGAGCCATTGGGGATACCCAAGGATTGTGTGTCCTCGTTTCTGAAGGGGCTACCTGGCCAAAATGATGTCATTTCTTTATACAGCCGTCAACTTTGCCTTCAAAGAAAAGTATATATGTTGTTGTTGTTGTTGTTGTTGTTGTTGTTGTTGTTTTGCTTTTGGATGTGAAAGATTCATCACCATGCTGCTAAGAGGTGAGAGGGCTTAGCAGGAGAAGGCATGTGCTTTCAGATTTGACAAGTTGAATTTGATCTCCACAACCCACAGGATGGAAGGAGAGTCAACTCCCTCAAGTTATCCTCTGACCTCTACATCCATGTTATGGTGCTATCCATGTGGTAGCCTGTGCTCCTACACCACACATACACACACACACACACACACACACACACACACACACACAGAGTTTTTAAAGATGCATCAAAGAGGCCTCTGGTCTCCTTCCCTTTGCCACCTTGCATCTTACTCCTGACTCAATTCCTCGCAATGTCATCTCATAAGACTTTCAAAATCAAATGATTCCTAGCCAAGAAATAAAACAAAAATCATCCCATTTCCCCCACAGATTCAGATAGAAGCTCTTCAGATACAAGACCACACTCAGTCTGGAGGGATTCATATATAACAGAACAACTGACTTCCTATGCTGAGTCATGGCCTTCCAGATGCTGAATCCATCAGTCTTACCAGATGGAGCTGAAGTCTTTACCCTTGGAGAATTGGTCATGTTTAAATTGGGAGTCTGACTTTTTTTCAAACTTGCTCTAAATTTAGTGAATTGGTTGTGTGGGTAATAAATACATAGACGGTTTTGAAAAAGAAAAATAGTTATGCCAGAGAGAACTACTATTTGTGGTTCCTAAAAACTGTATAGAACATTTTTATGATGCATGATCCAATACCAGTATGTGCTTCTTCACGGAAAGAGTGAAATACATATATTACATTTATTTGCATTGTGCACATGCACATGTGCACATGCATGTGTGTACTTGCTGTGCTGTACATGTAGAGGTCAAAGAACAGCCTTTGAGGGGTACCAAGGATCAAGCTCAGGTCATCAGGTTTGGCGGCATGTGATTCTACCCACTGAGCCATCTCACTGGTCCAAGAGTAATGTTTCTGTTGAACATGACCCATACACCCTTTGCCCTACCTTCCTTCCCATTACTTGTTATGAAGCAAGTACAGATTTATACAAGGATTCACAACATTCCACTGCTCAGCACACGAAAAGGAAATTTTCAAATTCCTAATTCCTCATCCTTTGAGCACAACAACAGAGACACAGACATTTGTGACCATACTTGCTACAAGAAGCCAGCAGCGTGGAGCCAATCCCTTAGTCACTGTTGTGCTGCTTTGGAGACCAGAAGAGCTATCTTCATATGTTTCTAAAGGCAAAGGCCTGATACAACAGTGGAAGGGGTGGCTTGTCCTCAAGTCTAACCATGGAAACTCTTGATCTCCAGACTTTACTCTCCTAAGCAGTTTGTTAAAGTGTAGTTAAATAGCTGTGACAGCTTTTTTTGAAATTGCCTCTTCTCGTCTTGTACATTCCCCAACCCACTGTCTTTACAGAAGAGTTGCCTGCTCCTCACATTCACAGTCAGAAATCTATTCCTGAGTTCCTTCAACGTTACAAATACTGTGGTGCTATGTACAGAGGGATTACACCTGAATAGGAGCGAGACAGTAGTTGTAAAGGCTATTCCTGGTTATCACCTTGACTATATCTGGAATGAACTACAATCCAGAATTGGAGAGCTCACCTGTGACCCAGATCTTGAGGCTGGAAGACACAAATTTTTGACTTGGCTCTTGGCATGGAGATCTAGAGGCCGTAAACACCTTAAGCTTAGGCCCTGGCAAGGTAGTACATGCCTTTAATCCCAGGAGACTAAGGCCAGATCTACACCTACATAACGACATTGGAAGTAGGAAGATTCACTCTTCTTTGCCTGCTTGCCAGCACATCTGCTGGAACCTACCTCTACAGAAGACCAGCTGAAACAACTAGCCTCATGGGACTGAGCAACTACTAGATTCGTGGACTTCCCATCCACAGCTGCCCATTGTTGGGTTAGTTGGGCTACAGATTGTAAGTCATTCCAATAAATTCCCTTAATATACAGAGACATTCCATAAGTTCTGTGACTCCAGAGAATTCTGACTAATACAGTAGTACATACCTATAATATCACTCAAGGTGTGGAGCCAGAAGAATCAGGAGTTTGAAGCCAACCTTGGCTATAGCCAGTATATATCTGTGTGTGTGTGTGTGTGTGTGTGTGTGTATAATATATTTTATATATATGTATATATAAAATATATATATTATATGTCTCAAATGTATTTATTTTATATTATATTTAGTATTTATTATATTAAAGATAGGATCTTACTGTGTAGCTCTAGCTGGCCTGGAATAATTCTCTCTCTCTCTCTTTCTCCTGCACACACCAAACAAACAAACAAGCAAATAACCCACAAGAACTACTAAATCAGTTATGACCTTATCTCTTTCTACTATGATATCTTACAGACTATTTTACACAAAGACCAGCTTACCCAGGGCTCCCAATACAGTTCCAATACACAGGAAAGCCCTTAACAAATATCTGCAGAGAGAATAAATGAATGAATGAGTGAGATTGAGTGCTTATATATGGTTGATGTTTATATATGAAAACATTTAGCTTCCAGAAGTGAAACTAAGAAACATAACTCAATACCACACACACACACACACACACACACACACACACACACACAAAGAGAGAGGAAGAGAGAGAGAGAGAGAGAGAGAGAGAGAGAGAGAGAGAATTTTCTGGAATAAGCACTTTGACTATAATGAGAGTGGAAGAGAGGATATGTCACTGGTGGATCCAAGCCAGGACAGCTCCTGAACGTTCAGTTTATAGTCTCATTTTATACCCTAAAATCATAGGGTGGTGCTGGCAAGCAAGCAGGATTTTACAGAAGCATATTTTGCAGTTAGCAGGTTGCTAAGGGCAATGACCCAATGTTTCAGCCATTCCTCCAGGTCATTCTGTTCCAGGCAGCAAGTAACATCATGCTTGGCAAACAGACAGTGCAAACAGTGCTTTAAGGAAATCACTAAATAAATCAATAAGTTAGTGTCTAATAATTGATCTTTTCTACTATAATATATGTATGTATGTGTCTCAAATAGATTTGTTTTTATCTCATATATTTTGTCACAAATATGTTTATTTTTATCTCATATATATTATAATATATAGGCCCTAAATATATTTATTTTTTATCATGTATATTCAAGACAGGTTCTTACTATGTAGCCCTGGCTGGCCTGTAGCTCTTTATATAGACCATGCTAGCCTCAAACTCATAGAAATCCTCCTGCATCTGCTTCTTAAGCACTGGAATTGAAGGCATACACCACCTGCACAGCTGAAAAATACCTTTTAAAGCAACTTTTTAAAAAATATAATCTAGGCTGGGCAGTGGTGGTGCATGCCTTTAATCCCAGCACTAGGGAGGCAGAGGCAGGTGGATTTCTGAGTTCGAGGCCAGCTTGGTCTACAGAGTGAGTTCCAGGACAGCCAGGGCTACACAGAGAAACCCTGTCTCAAAATATATATATTTATATAATATATATATAATATAAATATATATAAATATATAATATAAATATATATAATATAAATATATATAAATATATAATATAAATATATATAATATAAATATATATGTAAATATATTATATATATATATATATATATATATATATATATATATATATATAATCCAACATGCTCGATCCAGTTTGTGGCTCTTCTTTTTAAGTTCTTTGTTGCATTTATTAATTAATGTGTTTGTCTACACTCACTTGTACTCTGTGCTGTGGGTATGGAAAGCAGAGAAGAGCTGGTGAGAGTTAATCCTCTCCATCCACCCTGTGGGTTCTAGGGATTGAACTCAGATCATCAGGTGGCCAACTGATCCATCTTCCTTCTTTATATTGCTTCTGATTCCCCTTCCAATCCTGATCAAAACACCATACTTTATGGTATATCAGTCTTTACCCTCACTTAATAATATATTTCACAGAATCTTTATTTCAGTTTAAAAGGTAAATTCTAAGTATTCGTAAATGTACTGTCAACCTTGAAATTGAAAGTGGCACTAACAGCAAATCCTAAAGAGGTCTGACTGGGTACATTGTGCCCTCACAGATCTGATCCGAGCAGGAATCTACCTTCAACAAGCTCAGTTCCTGGAGGAAAGAGACTCAGTTGTTTAAATTTCTGTAGACAGGAGACATAAATCCAAGCTAAAAGATACTTGTACAATAGATGTATTGTGTGGATCTGCCTTGAATCTGTCTCTGCTTAGTCTCTGAATCTGTATAGTGGTAATGCCTCTGTTTTACTTTGAACCATGATCTCTCTTTGTGGAATGTCTGCCAGCCACCACCCTTATAGTACACACGTGACCACTCAGATACTTTTCTTTTGAAAGCTGAGCCTCTGGAGAGGGCCATCACCAGGAAACAGCTGGAGGGCACTAATCTGCATAGCAGCTTAGTCCTCCTGTCTGGCTCCCTGATCCCCACAGACACCCTAGCCTCTGTCCTTTCTAAAAACTGGCTGGTCAGCTTTCCCTTAGATTCTTTAACTGTTAGACAAATGTAAGGAGAACACCCATTGCTGATAATGAGCACCCACCTGAATATTTGTGGCCTTTAGACATGACTATATGGAAAGCTACACTCCAGTTTAATTACATTAATTGATGAGGCTGTAGAGGGTTAGATCATTAAGGCAGTCACCATGAATGGGCTAGGGCCTTATGCAAGGGGCCCCAAGCTCCTGCTAGGAGAGGAGGGCAACTGTGAGTCTCTCTCTCTCTCTCTCTCTCTCTCTCTCTCTCTCTCATATGTATATGAGATCTAGATAAATCTATATAGCAAGATCTAAATATATCTATTTCTACATATATAAAGAGAGAGAAAGCATATATATATACTCTACCTTTGGACTTCTTCCTATCCTCCAGATAGCGAGCAACAGAATCATTTTGTGTCTAAGTAATTAAACCTAAGGCTCTTCTGCAACACTGGACCTGTGATGGCTATATATGCTCAGCCCAGAGAGTGACACTATTTGGAGGTGTGACCTTGTTGGAGTAGGTGTGTCACAGTGGGGATGGGCTTAAATATCCTCAACCTAACTGCCTGGGAGCGAGTATTCTGCTAGCAGCCTTCAGATGAAGATGTAGAACTCTCAGCTCCTCCTGCACCATCCCTGCCTGGATGCTTCCATGTTCCTGCCCTGATGATAATGGACTAAACCTCTGAACCTATAAGCCAGCCCCAATTAAATGTTGTCCTTATAAGAGTTGCCGTGGTCATGGTGTCTGTTCACAGCAGTAAAACCTTAACTAAGACAGTCCTGAACAGACAGGGGCTATGAAAGAACATGGCCTCTTTTTTTCTAGTCATTTAAAGAATCCATTCCTTTAAAGGAATGCTGTGATGAGACATTTTACACACATGACATTTTCTCTTGGTGTCACATTTTACCTTCTCACCAAAATTATCCTCTTCATAACTATCAACTAAAAGTCACCATGTACTAGCAGGAAGGAAAAAAGGAAATTGGTATAGGTTTGTTTAAATTTGCTTGTTTAAAATTAAAATTGTTTGTTTGAAATCCATCCCTTATCACCCTAGGATAGGCAAAGATTTCTTAGGACAAAAGAAGTACTGGCCATAGAAGAAAAAAAGATATATCTTTAAATTTCAAGTTTCCTGCTCTTGAAGATGAAGTAAACTATAATCCAAGTGTGATGGCTCAGACCTTCAATGCTAGCACTTGGGAGGTAGAGGCAGGCAGATCACTGTTTAAGGCCATTGTCTGCCACATAATGAGTTTGAGGTCAGCCTACCCTAAGTGAAGCTGTTAAAGAAATAGGCAAACTAGATCTAGAGGAGATGAAGGTTTAAATGATAATGGCCCCCATAGGCTCGTATGTTTGAATACTAGGGTCCCAGTTGGTGAACTGTTTGGGAAGGATTAAGAGGGGTGGCCCTGTTGGAGGAGGTGTGTCATAGGGGCGGACCTTGACATTTCAGAAGCCTTCTGTTGTTCACAGTGTCCTCTCAGCTGTCAGAAGTTCCTGCCACCAAGCCATCATATTGACCCCACCCTCTAAAAGTGTAAGCCTAATTGAACACTTTCTTTAATAAGTTGCCTTGGTCATGGTGTTTCACCACAACAAAAGAAAGTAACTAAGGCTGTGGGGCAGTGGTTTGTAACAGGCAGTCTGGCACCCAGTTGAGCACAGGCGTAAACTCTGGGTGACTCAGCAGAATCCACAAGGGACTGGAAACGTTATGCCAACGCTCCCGGGAGACTTTTGGCTCTGGTCATGGTCACGTACCACCCCTCCTCAGGTAGAGGTGTGGTCACACAGCCCTAAGGCATCCCCATGTTAATGAGACACCTAGAAGCTTAGCCATGCCCCTTCCCTGTTACTATATCTGCCTCACCTCTCCCAGAGGGGCAGGGGTACAATTCCATCCATGCCACTCTCTACACAATGAAAATAAACATCTTAGAATTATAGACTGTCACTTCATCTGGACCTGCCATGGGAATCGAGGGATCCAGCCCTTGATTAAGGAGCCGCATCTAGCCCATCTGCAGCACCCTTCGGGAATGGCCCCCTTCCCCACCCATGGGCAAGGCCCACAAAGACTTCCCACAGCCCCCACCTGCTCATCGGACTATGTGGGAAGACTCGGGGCCACATCCTGAGTGTCTCCTGTCCCACTCAGAGCCTCAGCACCAAGGACAGACATGTGGGGCTTCTTTCCATCTCCCCAGGCTCTTTCCAACATAAGGCAGTGACCATATCTAGAACACATGACAAAGACAGAAGACTGGCTGAGAAATGTGTAAGGAATTCAAAAGACAGTAAGAAAAAGCCAAATGAGCCATAAAATGGTAAGATCTGGGGACAACACCAAAAGAGATTTGTAAGCCACCAATAAGCCCATTATTAGTCATTAAGGAAATACAAGTAAAAATCACAGCATGGTTTCACCTTCAACCTGCTCTAATGACTACAGTTTTTAAAAGATTGGCAATATTAATATTAAGTTGGTAAACAACTAAAAGTCATGTTGCCAGCACGAATATGTATCTTTATTTCAACAATTCTACTCCAAGAGAAATGAAAATAATATGCACAGAAAGAGCTGGGTAAGACCTTAACGGCTTTAGTATACTAGCAGTTATCCTTAGCCACAAATTCAGTTCCATCCTCTTTCCAACTTCCAAATCTTTTCACATCTCTGCCCCCCAACCCTCCACTCCAGCCTCAGCCCCTGGAGGCAGCTTCATTATGTGAGGACCAAGGGCTCCTTTTCATGCCAGTCACAAGAAGCATCAAGGGTCCGCATAGGAGAACTTCAGATACCTGAACAGAGGAGATGTCCCAGGTTGAGTCCTTGTGAGCATGGCCAGAGGCTTGGATTCCCATTAGGTTGGTGGAAGGAGTGGCTATTTAAGACCAAGCTTCAAAGAGTAGAGGATTTTCCAAAATTGCTTTTTGGGGAATATGCAGCTTTTGCTAGAGGTGCCAGACGTTAAGGAGGGTTCTGCATCTCTCCCAGCCTGCAGAGTGGCTCCTTTCTCTCTCTCTTTTCCGCCCCCACTCATTCCAGCAGCCAAATTAACCCCAACACACACCCCACTCAGCCTTCCATGAGTCTGGAGAGGTGGGAGACTTTAAGGGACAATCATGTTCCCCCCTCTTCATGCAGTCTCCTCCTTACTTGCTTCTAAGGCTAAGAGGACTCCAGGGAGGCAGTGGGAAGCCAAAGGCAAGGTGGGGAACAGGTTAAAACAAGGGGGAAAGGAGTCAGCCCTGCTACTGCAGGTGCCTCTGCAGGGTTTTATCACAAAGAATTAGCAAGTCTAGGGACTGCCCTATGCTGGGGCAGGTCAGGGAGGGGACAGGATTAACATCTGCCACACTGGTCCTCTTGTGGCTTTAGTGGAAAATGATCCTGTTCTCAGATCCTTGCACAGCAGCGGCAGCAGCTCCACATTGAACGAATCCATTCTTACATATGAGGAAGTTTGGTCAGGAGTAGTATTGCATGCATAAAATGTAATCCCAGCATATAGGAGGGTGAGGCAGGAGGATCACTATGAGTTAGAGGTCATAGTGAGTTGGGCCAGCCTGAGCTACATACATGTCTCAAAAAAAAAGTTCATTTCTGTTGTTGTCTTAGTCAGGGTTTCTATTCCTGCACAAACACCATGGCCAAGATGCAAGTTGGGGAGGAAAGGGTTTATTGAGCTTATACTTCCACATTGCTGTCATCACTAAAGGAAGTCAGGACTGGAACTCAAGCAGGTCAGGAAGCAAAAGCTGATGCAGAGGCCATGAAGGGATCTTTCTTACTGACTTGCTTGCTTCTCCTGGCTTGCTCAGCCTGCTTTCTTACAGAACCCAAGACTACCAGCCCACAGATGGTACCACTCACAAGAGTGCCTCCCCCTTGATCACTAATTGAGAAAATGCCTTACACCTGGATCTCATGGAGGCATCTTCTCAAGTGAAACTCCTTTCTCTGTGATAACTCCAGCTTGTGTCAAGTTGACACACAAAACTAGCCAGTACAATTGACCCCTTGTCAACTTGACACACAAACACATCACCATTAAGCCTCGACCCTTACTTCCTTATTCATCCTCAAGATCTAAATAACTTTAAAAGTCCCAGTCTTTGCAAATTCTTACATATTAACATTTCAGTCCCTTTAAAACATCCAATCTCTTAAAATTCAAAGTCTTTTAAAAATTCAAAGTCTCTTAACTGTGGGTTCCACTAAAATACCTTCTTTCTTCAAGAGGGAAAAGTATCAGGTCACAGTCATAATCAAAAGCAAAATCAAACTCCAACTGTCCAATGTCTGGGATCCACTCATGATCTTCTGGATTCCTCCAAGGGCTTTAGTCACTCCTCCAGGAAAAGAGCCAAGACCTGCTGAGGTGCTTGCAGAGGGTGGAGGAAATACAGAATGGGTAGTAGAGGAAGGTGGTTATAAACACCAGCTAAGACCACGTGACCAGCTGCAGAAATGAGGATTATAAAGTAATGTGAATGCTTCTGTTGTATTTTGTTAAGAACATATTTGTCTTCCAATTTCTTTAACATCAGTTGGTATTTAAGTTGAGATACTAAAGGAATGTTCCCAAGGGACATTGCCCCATTGTAATTTTATAAATGTGTTTGCGATTGTACAAGGAATAGTTATATCATGTTAAGCATATTTATGACCTTAGTATTGTTTCATGTGAATATGAGATATTATTTGTGCCAAGTTGACAAGGGGTGGATTGTAGTGGCTATTTCTGGTTGTCAACTTGACTATATCTGGAGTGAATTACAATCCAGAATTAGAAGGCTCACCTGTGATCTAGATCTTGCGTCTGGAAGATACAAGTTTCAGGTGTGGTGGTACGCACACCTGCTGCTGGAGATCTACATAAGGACATTGGAAGGAGGAAGATTCAATCTTCTTCACCTTCGAGCCTTGTGGGACTGAGCCACTGCTAGATCCTCAGGTTTTCATTCACAGCTACTGCTGACCATTGTTGGGGAGTTGGACTACAGACTGGAAGTCATTAACAAATTCCCTTACTATATAGAGACTACCTATAAGTTCTGTGACTCTAGAGAACCCTGACTAATAGAGTTGTCTTTAGTTTTAGTTTGAGATAGGCTCTCACAGTACAGTCCAGGCTGGCCTTTTATTGGTAATCTCCCTGCCTTAGCTCCCATGCAAAATTTAAGTGAGAGGTTTGGTTTTGTTGCATGTGGTCCTTTGGGGTTTGTTTCATGGATATGGTTGGAATGAAAGTGATAAGGGTGATGAGGGTGGTGCTGGGGATAATGGTACTGATGGTGATGGTGATGACTGTAAGGGACTGGTTACCATGGTAGTGAGACAGAGATTAGCAGGTGATGAATGAGTCTACCCTGTAGATCTGGATAGAAGAAAAAAAAAAACAAAACAGGTTATTTACCCCATGACAAGGGACAGTGAGTTAGGCAGTAACAAGAGTTCAGCCTTCCAGTTGTGTTTTGTTTTGTTTTGCTTTGTTTTGTTTTTTTTAACCTGTTTTTAATGTTGACCCATGCCCCAGTGTTAGACTATCCCAGGTAAGCTTGAAATATAAATTGAATGTCCAGAGAAGAAGAGCACCATCCTCTTCATGTGGAATAAACAATACTCTGAAAAACATTTGTGAAAAGAGTGCATGCTTCATGTTTGCATAAATAGCTACATGTCTGACTTCATGTTAACTGTTTTTATGTACAAAGTGAGGACATTGGTTATTAACACTGGGTGCAGTTAGGTCTGTAGACTGCGCATTAGTAATTATTCCTGTTCATGGGGCATTGGGCTTTCTCTCACTTCCAACCAATGCCTTAGAACCAGGGCCACCCTCTACCTCTGAGTAACAACTCCAGTCCTATCAGTTTTGGTTATTTTGTTTTGTTTTGCTTTTATGACAGAGTCTCACTATGTCAGGCTGGCCTAGAACTCATGCTCCTTCTTCCTTCCTGACTCAACTTCCTCAGTATTCAGATTAAAAGCATTCACCATTGTACCCAGCCTTGGACTGTAAGTTCTTAAGAGAAAGGACCCATGCCGTATCTTTCAATAAATAAGAATGAGTAGAGAATTAGAGAAATCTATAGATAGTGCCACAGCCCCTGGAAACACAGGAGAATAATAAGACAGCCATACATCAAAAACTTAGTCCTTCATGATGCAGGAAGATGCACAAATGACCTTTTGGCTCTTTTTCCAGCCTAAGCACAGACAACCAGAATGAGTGTGCTCACCATGAACAGCCATCAGCATGCCCAGGCTCTCACTTGTGTCCAGGTAGCCATCTCCACCACCACTAGCCACTGCCAGATCCCTTTTCATCTGCCAGTAATCACTTTCATTTACAATGTCATTTACAAGGGCCCAGGGCCCCTCCATTCCATCTCCACAAAAGCTTCTGTAAGAAAATAAGGAGTACTGACTTACCTGAGTATGTTCTTCCTGGAGACCGTGGCCCAGGTCAGCTATGGAGAACTAAGCTGGAGACAGTGAGACCTACTGGTTCTTCTCACTCAAGGATGAGGTGGAGCTGAACAATGATACAGCAACCCGAGAAAGGCCATATGCTACCTTCCAAATAGCAACAAAGAGAGCTCACCATGCAGTGACCTGGAGAACATTCTATCCCATTCCTACCTAGACTTCTTTCTGTCACTTCTTCAATGCTATCCTTTTCCTGAAGTCTCTTTTCCCCAACACCCTACAACACAGCACTCACCTATCCCTTATAAAGAGAGCTGCTTTCTCATAACCTAGGGTTTGTGCAGTTGGTACCATCATCATAGATATTATCCACTTGGTAGTTCCTGCAGACTCAGGAGAGCAATGGCCAGTGGGTAATGTCCCCTCAGTAGGCTAGAAACAAGCACATATCCATTCATGATGAGTATTAGTGGTTTTTCTCTGTGTGCCCACAGCCTGGGCCTCACAAAAAGAAGTCATTACTCTTTACTTGACTTTGAGTCTGCCTCTTATATAACAGTGACCCAAGCTGAGTTCACCCAAGGAGTACCACACACATCCCTGAACTTCGCTTACTACAGAAGCATCACCACAGTTATCACGTAGTGTTCTCAACATCTCTACTGACTAATCAGGTTCCTGCTAACCCCCCTGATTAGAGGATAGGAGGCTACTATGAGAAGGATCTTCGAGAACAATCTGTGTGATCAGACCCTCTAAGGGAAGGGAAGACGAGAACATATTCTCAAGCTATTTCATCAAAAGCAAAGGAGAGACTGAGACTAGACATCTCTCATCACCAACTGATTCTTCCAATAACAAGAATGGATTATACCTAATCAAGTTGTTGGCCAAAGAGGGTCCATGGGAACCCCCAAACAACCCAGGTGCATTTGTCAGGGTTCCTTTAGAGAATTCTGACTACCGCCAGCCAGTTAACTATCCTATCTATCTATCTATCTATCTATCTATCCATCCATCACACTAGTGAAAGCCTAGAAATAGCATAAGCATTACATCCAGTAAACAAAAGAAAATATATTGTATGATTCCAGTTATTACAACTAATATATGGCTGTAAAAATCAGACCTATAATTGCCTGCAATGACCAGGATGGAGAATGACTATAGAAACTCTGTTTTTGTGAAAGCTTTTTGAGGTTATAGAAATGCATATGTTTGTGTGTTAGGGTGTGTGTGTGCGCATGCGTGCATGCATGTGCGCACCCGTGCTCCTGTGCACGTGTGCATGTGACTTGCTAGGGATTAAACCCAAATTTAGGCTCTGTGCAAAATAAATGAGCACTCTACCCCTGAACTATGCACTTACCCCCTGGCTATTGAAGAAGTTTTTACCTTTGCAGCTCAAGTTGATTTTGAACTTGCCATGTTGCCCAAGGTGGCCTAAAATACATGGTACTCCTGGTTGGGAGTATAGGCATGTGTCGCCAGGCCTGGTCTCATTAAGAATCTTACCTGTATCTTATTTTGAGTTGTGATTTGCCTGGGTTTACATTATTGTTTACCTCCTTTACCTGCATCTCCAGGCTATGTGCATTTTGTTGTGATAAATAATACTTCAGTAGCAAGGTTATTGTAAAAGGTATTGAGGAACATGATTCTAAATGGAAGCACGGGGAAACTGAGCATAACTTTCCTCATTCTTATACATTATTCTTTTGTTCTGATTTAATTTGATTTTAGACAAGTGCTCATTACTACATAGCTATAGCTATGTCTGGCTTGTAACTCATTATGTAGACCAGGCTATCCTCAAACTCAAGTGATCTCTTTGCCTCTACCTCCTGGGATTAAAGCTGCACTACCCTACCCGGACTTTATTATTTTTGTTCTGTACTGATTCCTCTTGGTTCTTAGAAGTTTATTCTGCATTTCTGGTCAATCCCTAATGCATCTTAACTCTCTTTCTCTGAGCCTTCTAGAAACTACTCTTCTAAATCAGATACATATCTTTGGTGGAATACTATCTAGTCCTGAAAAATGGAATACTATCTAGTCCTGAAAAATGGGTGGGGTCCTATCATTTGTGGCAGTATGAATTAAGCTGGAGAATACTATGGCAAAAGAAATGAGCTAGGCACAGCAAGACAAATGTCGCATCAGGAGAGAGAATTATGATTTCCTTAAAATCCCAGTTATATTATATGAATATGTTTTTATTTTAATCCCAGGTGTAGGATATGGGTTGATTCAGATTGTCCACAGCCACTCATTAGGAATGCCTCATGCTCTCGAAGGGGTGTGATTTTTGCCAGCTGCAGACAGTGTATGTTTAGAACTCTGGGACTTCCGGAGAGGGTGTAAATGGGAGAGCTCTGGAAAGGCCTGTGGCAACTGCTGCTCCCCTGGCTGCGGGTGGTTCCTTCTGCTGCTTTTGCTATTGCTATTTTGCTGCTTTGCTGGATTGCTGGTTGGGGATATCCTGATGATGAAGATTGGACTTGCCCAAGGAACATGATGCCCCAAATCAGCAGAAAGTAGTCTAAAGGGGCCTACGCCCCTTTCCCCTCTAACCCTTTCTCTCCCCTACCTAGTGTTGGAGATGGGCAGAAGAGATTGGGGTGGAGATGGGTGGTAGATATAAGAACCCAATAAAGTAGCCAAAAAAAGTATTTGTATATGGAGAGAACTGTAGTCAGGAGGGACTAGGGAGAGTGTATGGAGGGACAGGAGGGAGAAAGGTCAGCTAAAGATACCCAAGTAAGTTAGGGAGAAACAGTCCCAATCTTCTGCACAGCAGCGACAGCTGTTTACAATAATTCATACCATGTTCTATAAAGAACAAGTAGAAAGGGATTCAAAGCTTCCTGGGCCAATGAAGTGGGAGAAATGTAAGGAGGTGGCTATGGTAATTTCCCTTAATTGACCATTGCAGATGGCACGCAGAGATCTAGAAATGTGTACAATTATTATGTGTCCATGAGAAGATATATAACAATACACATAACCGTCAATGTGTATATAGCAGCAAAGCTTTTTTTCTACTCGGTTACTACAGTTACTGGTGCTGAGCTCTCGATTCATGCTTTGTGTCTCCCTTGGTGCATGGACTTACCACTATCTACTGTTCCAGCTTCCAGTTTTACTCTTTGATGCATTAACATAATTAATTTTGTACGGGCCCAAAGCCCCAGATCCTGACAACTTTGATAGGCACTCTCCGCAGGCTCCAGGAATCCTTACCATAGTGTTTGGTTTGTTCCCCCACCACCACCTCCACCACCACTCTTTGTAAGCTTCCCATCACTTCTGGTGCCATATTTTTCCATCTGTCAGCTCCCACTCCAATTCTACATTTCTACCTTGGTACTTTACCCTGGCAACTCTGACCATCTGCTTGGCATAGTAGATTCCAGATCAGCATTTTCCTTCACTCCATGGTTATCTTGCATTGGTCCCTCCAGAACAGAGAAGGCAAACTGTCCTGCCTCCTCACCCAACAACTCCTGAGCCATGGCTGTCACCACAGATTCCTTACAGATGTTCAATGGACTTCAGACCTCTCCTGCACACTGCTGTCTTAGTATTACTAGCACATGGCATTATGTAGGAGTCTGTCTTGGCTAGACATATGTTTATGATCCCAGTATTTGAGAAGCTGAGGCAGGAGGATGGCTGCAATTTGGATCTACATAGTGAGCTCAGGCCAGTCAGAGCTACATAATAAGACCCTGTCTCAACAAACAAACGGGGGAAAAAATAAGCAGATAAGAAAGCCACTCTGAAACCCCAAGCTTAACTTCCTCCTAGTTCCTAATAAGTGGTCCAGCCAGCCAGAAGGAGCTGATGAGCTAAAACTATTTTAAAAGGTAGCTTCTCAGATATCTATTATGTGATACAGATTTAAAGAAAGACATGCACTGGCTGGACCATTGTTTGGACCAATCTTTGACCCTAACTAACCTAATGACATTTTCTCAGGCTCTACAGATGTCACTTCAAAGGGCAGGATCATCAACTATCAGTGAGGAGAAAAAGCAACTTACAAGGCCATAAGTACCCAAGATGCTAGCAGATAAAGGGCTCGAGTCTCCTTTCTTATATTCACTCATTCATTTATTCAATTATTAATTCAAGGAAAATATTTTGATCATAGACTATTGGCTATCCAGGGAAGATGTATTTATTATATTTTTTTTTCCTGGAGAGAAATGAGTCCAGATAGGGCACTAAAGAAACAGGTTTATCCAACTCCAGCTTGGTAAACCAATGACTTTGAACTACTTGGAGAAGAATGAGTGAGGAGATACTTACAGAATCACGGAAATTCAAAGTCAGCTGCATTGCTAAAATGAGCCTTAGTGACCCCAAATAGCTACACTGAAGAATAGTCCCATGCCAGCATAGGTGATGGCATCCAAAAGCTCTACACTATATGTTCGAGTTTAACATCTCCTGAGACCCCTGAAGCGAACATAGGACAGGATGGGAGAGAAGAGTGGCTGTAATCTCAGATGAGAGTTTGAAGTCTCCCCCTTACTCCTGCTATGAGGGAATGTTAATAGATGCTATAGTGTGCTGGTCTTGTGCAGGTGACCAACTGTATACATGTCATGCACAGGGGACCACATGATGGTCACAAGAAGAAAAGACCCATTTTTGTCCTGAAGTCCATTGCAGGCTAATAAAAAGGCAGATAGCTATCAAGTACTCCCAGAAGCAATGGTGTGCAGCAAGTGTGTTAATACTGTGAGGACATACAAGGGGAGACACAACCCTAGTCAGGGAACCTCTCCTGCAAGAAGAGATTCAACTGAGCTGACCAAACATGAACTGGTGTTTGCGCTCAGAAGTGGGCTGAAAGCATTTAATGTTCACGTCCAAAGAATTAACTTGTATAGCTAGGATGAAAATACCAAAGGCTTCATGGTACAAGATGAGATTGGGGAAGTGAGCAAGGGCCAAACCACACAGAGCTTTGTTGTCCTAAAAGCCAACCTCTCAGCTCTCCTGTCAGGCAAGCACATATGGTGAGCAATCTGAGCTGTTACCCTTCCAGATCCACTGCAGTACTCACACTGGCTCACACTTCCCCCGGGTCAATAATTCACAACTAAAACCTAGGTGTGCCCAGGGATTCCTGGTAGGTAACTATTCTCAGACAAGAAGTTCCTTTAACAGCCACATTGGCTCAGAGCCCTGGTGACCCGGCTGATGTGTTCTCAGAACTTTTGTGGCAACCTGAGCCTCTTCCTGTCTGGCCTGCCTTCTTTTTCCCTAGAGTTGCATGAGAGTCTGACACACTCCTACATTCTCCAACCCTCACTCATTCTCAAGAGGTGTACTTCCCGAGACACATCTTTTACAGCTAATCCCATCACAGCATCTGTTTCTTGAGGAACTTGAACTCACAATCTGTTGCCTATGATTGAAAATTTTTGCCTTTAACTTAAGAGTAACCAGAAGTTGTATATTTAAAACTCTGGACTGACATCAACAGATTCATGGTTTGAGGAAGAACAAAACAATTTATTGGCACCAGTGTGGAGAACAGATTGGATGTAGGCAAGAGTGGATGCAGGGGACCAGCTAATTCTCTCTGGCAGAGTCTGGATGAGATGATGATGGTTAGATCAGGGTAGTGTTGATGGAGATGGTAGGAAGTGGGTGATCTTGAGGAGTAGCAAGGAAATGAAACCAACAAGACACAGTAGTGGACTACAAAGAGAAGTTCATCACCATGGAAACCAGCTCGTACTCGCTCACTCAACAAAGGCAGCAATCCCGAAGGACAAACCCCTAATGCTCTAAAGTGCTGTAGCCAAGTTCAAAGTCAATGCAGTGGTTAATTATATAAAAGCAGAGCTTGGGAGAAAGGACCTTTTGAAGTCGTGTAGAACGACAGCCCACACAAAGGCTGGGAATATAGCTCAGCAATAGAGCGCTTGCCTAGTATTCATGAGTGAAGTAGTAGGTTTAATTCCCAAAACAAACAAACAAACAAACAAAGTATGTGGAAACATATGCCCATAATATTAGTATGTGGAAAGCAGAACAGGAGAATCACTCCAAATACAAGGCTGTCTTAGTTAGGGTTTTACTGCTATAAGCAGACACCATGACCGAGGCAAGTCCTATAAAAAGGACAACATTTAATTGAGGCTGGCTTACAGGTTCAGTCCATTATCATCAAGTGGGAACATGGCAGCCTCCAGGTAGGCATGGTGCAGGAGGAGCTGAGAGTTCTACATCTTCTGAAAGCTGCTAGCAGAATACTGGCTTCCAGGCAGCTAGGATGAGGATCTTAAATCCCACACCCACAGTAACTCCAACAGGGCCACACCTCCTAATAGTGCCACTCCCTGGGCAGAGCATATACAAAGTTGGCAAAGGCCAACTTTGTTAGTGAGTTCCAGTCCATCCAGCCATCCAGGTCTGGAACATTCTGTCTGTAACAAAGCAGCATTCTGTTTCAGAAACAAAACCACCACCACCAACAGCAACCACACCCCATACTTATTGTCTGCTTAGAACACTATACTGGTTCCTCATTTTGTTCAGGACCAAGCTAACATCTTACCACACATAGCATTCCTTCCTAAGCTTCATTCTTTTAATGATCTTCATTTGTGATTCCTCCTCCATGCCCAATGCCTATGTCTGGCCAATTTTTTACATTTTAAGGCTCATTCCACTTTTCTTTAAGGATTATTTAGTTAGTAAGTTTGTGTGTGTGTGTATGTGTGTGTGTGTGTGTGTGCCACCTGTGAGCAAGTGTCCGAGAAAGGCAGAGTGAGTGTTGGATCCCTCAGAGCTGGAGTTATGTGCAGTTGTAAGCCACCTGACATGGCCACTGGGATCCAAACTCAGGTCCATGGGAAGAGCAGCGATCATTCTTAACTTCTGAGCCATCTCTCCAGCCCCCTCATCCCGGTTCCATATTATTGTTTATTTCACTCCCCCTTCCTAGAATATTGCCTTCTGCCCTCTTCCATAGCCCAGGGCAACACCAGCATCTGAACATCAAATCTCAACTTCCTCATGGTGACTCCTCCGATTGCTTCAGCTGTCACTCTTCTTTATACATTTTTAATTGGTCATATAGTTTTTAGCTGTATTATACACATGTTTCATTTTGTTTTTACTATTGGCGGGTGGGTGCCACGCAGGAGCTACTGTGGGCAAATGATCTGCCTGGAAACCAATGGTGATCTTGCTCAGCTACAGTGGAAAGTCATGGCCCCAGAGGCTTTGTCCCAGGATTGCTTCTTGCTACTGATGTGCTTTCTCATGCTTGTCCTTGTTGTCCTCATTGATTTGGCTTGGTGTGAGTGGACACCGGGAGACCGGCACTGTCTATAGCCTGGTGTGATTACTTCCTGGGTGACAGCCCACTCTGCTGGGCAGGTTTCCTGCAGATCGACATGAAGCTGAGAAAGTTCTGAGATAATGCCGTTTAGATGAATTGATGATTTCATGGAATTCTTGATTTGATTTAAGTAGTTTTAGGAAATTAGCTTGACTTAAATAATTTTGGAAGGTTAGGATAGCCGATAGAAAGTTTAACATTAGAATCAAGGATAGAATGTGCCCCTTCCTCATAGACTGGCAGAAACGACATGAGTTGGAGAAAGGAGTACAGTGAGCATTCATGCATTGCAAGCACGTAATTGTAGGAGCAAGAAAAATAGGCTTGGTGACCAAAGAAAGCATTCACTCTAGGTAGGGACTGAGCTCCTTGATTTCATGATGTAGGGATGTGATAACAGGTTTTTGGTGCACACCATGGAATAGAAAGGTTACAAATAAAGAATAAACAATCCTGAGAGTAAGAAGAGAGAACAGATGATTAGTCAGTCTAGCTGGTCAGGGCGTCAAAAATAAGACATAAGGCAGATAACCTGTTCCTCAGTAAGTATAGATTGTTGTCAACCAAGCATGGGCAGAAACTTGCTGCTGTATATTTGGCCTGCTTTGTGAATCTATGACAAGAGAATTATGGCTTAGGGGTCACAATGAGCTTGTGGAAAGTAAGAGAGACAGACTTGCTTAGTTAGATATAAATTTCAAAAAAAAAAAGAAATACATAATCAATAATCTTGTTGTAATTTTCTCTCATGCAATGATTTTAATCTGTTTTTGAAGAATGTGTCTTTGTGGTGATTGTTTCCAGAAAATATGTAACTTGTGTCTATGAGGTAATTTTCCTTCTAAATAGAAAAACTTTGTCTTCAGAGGTATAAAAGCGGGTTAAGAGAAAAAATAAAATGCTGGGGCCTGCTTTTGCTTCAACCACAGTGTGTGTGTGTGTGTGTGTGTGTGTGTGTGTGTGTGTTTGATTTTTCTTCCTTTCTTTTCTCTAATTGCTGGCTGCCATAGACAGCAATCCCTGTAAGTCGCTACTGGACCAACTCCCATCAGCCCCTCTTAGTGAAGATCCCCATCAGCTGCTTTTAGTATTGACCCCCAATTGCCAATGCCACACCTTGCTGCATGATTCAGTTTACCCTGTGGTGTCAAAGCTGAACTTCGACAATTGGCTTTCCACATACTTCATTTTCCTCAACTAGATTGCAAATTCCTAGAAGAAGGGAATTGGGTCGTATGTCTCATGCCTTATGGAATAAAAATATGACCAGTGTTCTTAAGAATATTACCCTCTACAGAAGAGATTGCCTCCCAGTTTAACAGGTGACTATAATTGAATGTAGGCATTATTTCCAGCTTAAGGGCAGGGTCCTAAGAAAGAACAATGAATGGGCTCCCAATTCACAGTTGTTATCTTTAGGGGTTGTTTGTCTGCATTTGTTTTTCAGTGGGGCAGGGGTGTGGCTAGGAATCTGCCCTGAAGACTAAAAGTCCAATCATGAGTAAACTTAGCCAAAGGAGAAGAAAGAAAGGGGAGTGGGAGTTGATATTTCACTAAGAACGTAGAAAAGAAGAAACAGACATGCTGATTCTTAAGCTGCAAGTGTGGAGCTAAAAAGTATTCGGCTTACTAGCTGTAGACAGTGAGCGAAGAGCAGTAGCAAAGCCGGAAGCTAAGGTCTTCAATCCCGAAAACGATTTCTATGGTCTGAATATTTTGTGGTTAATTCAGCAAATCATTCTCACACTCCTCGGTGGTTTTAAGAGGTCGAGCCTCAGGCTGGAAAGATAAAGTGCTAGCCTTGCTAACAAAGGACCTGGTTGTGATCTCCAGAACCCATGTGAAAGTATAAGGCAAGGTGGGACACTCTGTAATCCCAGTGCTTCGGAGGCAAAGATAGTCAAATCCCTGGGGTTTGATGGCTACCTTTAAGCTAAGGAATGACTGTCTTTTTTTTTTTTTTTTTTGGTTTTTTGAGACAGGGTTTCTCTGTATAGTCCTGGAGCTCACTCTGTAGATCAGGCTGGCCTCGAACTCAGAAATCCACCCATCTCTGCCTCCCAAGTGCTGGGATTAAAGGCGTGCGCCACCACAGCCCAGCTAAGACTGTCTTAAAAAGCAAGTTTAGACAACTTCTGAGGAATGACACCCAAGATTGTCTTCTCTCTCTCTCTCTCTCTCTCTCTCTCTCTCTCACACACACACACACACACACACACACACACACACACACACGAACAGAGCCTTTGAATAAGTGATTAAGACATGAAAGCCGTGACCTTCTACAAGAAACTTAAAGGAACAGAGTCCTTCTGCCCACTGAAGACACACAGAAGCCACCACACATGAGGATCAGATACTATCTAGACACCAAAGATGTTGGCACTTCCATTTTGAATTTTTTAATCTACAGAGGTGTAAGCATTTTTCTGGCTTATAAATTATCCAGTCTAAAGTTGGTTTTGTTTTTTTTTTTCATTATAGTAGTCCATAGGAACAATTTTCTTTTGTCTTACACATGATCCTTTTGTTTAAGATAAAGATTTGGTTTAGTGTTAGAAAACCAATTGCTAGTGAGGATGGAGCCAGAAATGTTGGAGGGGTCCTTGAGGTCATTTCCAATGATCCCTTGTCATCTCTGTTGGACCCTAAAGGAAAGGCTTGTGAAGGGACAATAGTCTAAGGCTCCACTTAGAAAAATTAATAAGAATACCTGTAAAAACTACAGGTTAAGGTTGTCACTACCTCTTGCCTCTACTTGAAAAAAAAATCACAAAATCATATAATTTTAGATTATGATTAGGATAGACTCATTTTAAAAATGAATTAATAATAATAATAATTGTAATGAATAGCTGGGCTGTTTTTTTTTTTCAGTGCAATGGTCATCTTCTAAAACTATAGTTAGTGAAAAGTAATTTTTCAAGCAAGTCACCAAACAAATGCTTCTCTGTATGTGATTTTTAAAAATAAAAATAGCAATGCTCCCCAATCAGCTGACAATAGCAATTAGTCCTTTCTTAAATCTCATAGATGGCTAGTCAACTTCATTTTAGAAAAGGCCAGCTGTTTCCTCACAGGCTCCAGGGGAGACAGCATGCATCCCAGCGATGCAGCTAACGTAGAATTTTCTTTAGACATAGCTGAAGCTCTAATCAGCCAGATCCCGCCATACGAACAAATTAGTTCCAAATATAAGGTTGGCATTTTGCAAAGTGCATTAACTCTTTCAAGACAGCTGACCACAAAATAAAGAGCCGGGAACAGCAACTAATGCTTGTATTGAATCAAACAGGGCAAGAGAAAGATGGCGGGTTGCAGTGGTCACTTGGGAATGTCTAAATGGACTCCCAAGTGGCTTGTTTACATTTAAAGAGTTTCCAGGTGACTAAAAACAGCTCAATTATGTCAGTAAGAGAGCCTTAACCTACTTCCACCTGGGGTTCCTCCTTTGACGATCCATTCAGCTGATCATTGTTGGATAGCTGAGCTTTTGTCTGGCTTTCCTCACTAAGAAATTCTCAGGTGTTTTCCACTGGAAGGCTGGATAATGGAAAGGAGGTTCATAAAGGCTGTCCTCTGTGTGATCAGCTTCCCTGGGTCCTTTGCACCTCTCACCAACCGTGAGTAATAGTGTTTATGGACACTGATCCTAGGAATTGCATTGGAAATGGATCAGCCTTTGTGTATGTATAAAAAAGAGAAAGAGATCTAGGCAGACAAATTGAAAACATCACATTTAGTTTGACTTCAGAAATATTTCCACTGGAAAGGCGTTCAAGTGAGACTCTTGATGCAATTTATATTAAGCTGCAAGACAGAAACAACCTAAATGCCCAACAATGATTCAATGAATGAATCACCTTGGGCAGGGCCACAAAATGAGCTATTGTATCAGTATTGGGATAAAACTGATGAAGAATCTTCATAGCATAGATTGTGTGGCCATATTTATATTCTGACCTTCAGATCCTACTGCTTCTGCAACATTGCTCATAGCAATTACTCACTGTGGCAGTTTGAGTAGGAATCGCCTCATAGGCTCATAGATTTGAATGCTTGGTCATTAGGGAGGGGCACTATTTGAGAGGGATTAGGAGGTGTGGCCTTGTGGAAGGAAGTGTGTCATTGGGGGTGGGCTTTGGGGTTTCAAACACTTACAACAGGCAGGCAGAACCTCTCTTTGTGATGCCTGCCAATCCAGATGTATAACTCTCAGCTACCTCTGCAGCACCACGTCTGCCTGTGTGTCCCCATGCTTCCTGAGACGGCAATCATGGACTACATCTCTGAATCTGTGAGCAAACCCCAATTAAATGTTTTTCCTTTATTAGAGTCGCCATGGTCATGGTGTCTCTTCACAGCAATAGAACACAGAGAACCCTTATATATTACACATTACAGTATATACTAATAAAAAAGGTTATCATATTGAAGGCGCCTTAAAATCCTCAAAGCTCTGCATTATTTCTCAGATGTTCCACATACCATTTAACTCTATAAAATGTTCCCTCAAGCCAACACTCAGTATCAGGCTTATCGCCTTCATTTCTCACACACCCCATTCAACTACATAATTTGCAGAGCCTGGGCCAAATGGACAATGCATGACTATTAAAAGCAAGCAGGAAAAAAAAAAAAGATCCAGTTATATGTGATGCTATAAACACATTTTCCTTTTTAAATATTCCATTACTTACCTTAGGAATAATAGTGATACATAAAACAAAACATTGTTGTGTGATAAACTTTTCCTGGGGAGACACAACATTCTCATATACTCACCCCAGATAGGAGGGCTATTACAAACTAAAGTCTGGATAGCACCAAAGGCTAGATACCAGTTTTATTGGGATTATTACAGGAATATGGATGAGGGGTTACTTACAAGACAGCTGAATCACCAAAGCTCGCTCTAGCATGAGGAACAGTTCACCAAAGCTGGAAATCTGGAGTTCACTGCACAGCCTGTAGGCAGCTCATCAGGTTGGAAAGATCCTTTCTAGCAGATTCAGTAGGTCAGAGCCTCTTCCAAGCAGCTCAGCTGGTCTTTGTTGCGTCTGTGCAGTTGAGCTGGCTTCTGCTTCTTCCAGGTGACTGGGCTTGTCTGAGAGTGGCTCTCAGCAGACTTTACCGTTTACTATTGGGGAGCAAGGAGCTTAGTGAATCTAGTCTGTTTCAGGAACTTCCTGAAACTATTTAGACTTTATTTAATAAAAACATTTAACTTATTTATTTATTGGATTAATTGTGATTTTATTTAATAAAATAACATTTCATTTCTATACTGCATTAATTATAAGCCCCTTTTGAGCCAGAGGCAATGGCTCATGTCTACTATCCCAGCACTGAGCTACAGAAGGAGACTGTTTCTCAAACAAAAACTTCTGACTCACTTTCCTACCAAGTCACTTATTAAGTTACTGAAATGTTCACTTTTAGAAGCTTCATTTTCAATAAAGATGACTGGAAATAATGTCATTTGTTCCTTTTAAATGCAAAATTGCAAGCTATTTTTAAACAACTCAGTTTTGAAATGGATTTTTCTGCTGATTTAACTTTTATTGAAATGTTGATTGATATTAAGAGTATTTTTGACAAAAACATTGAGATAAATTACTGATAAACTGAGCTGGTGAGATGGCTAAACAGGTGGAGGCACTTACTGCTATGCTTGAACCTTCAAATCCACAAGGTGGAAAGGGAAAACTGACTCCTGTTAGGTATCCTCTGACCTCTGTATACACACACACTACAAAGACACACACAGACACAATACACAGAACATACATACATACATACATACTACTACAACACCCACACACATGCATACACTAACACACACAGACACAATGCACAGACCATACACACATACTATACAGACACACAGAGACACATACATATACACACTACACATACATACACTACACAGAACTCATACACAAACTGCACAGACACACTACACAGAATACACATACACATACACACCACACAGACATACCCCAAACAGGACACACACACAAAGATACACATGCACTCATACACACACTACACAGACACACTACACAGAACACACGGACACATTATACAACCACACTACACATACATACACTACATAGAACATACACACACAGAGATACACACACACTTACACACGAACTCCACAGATACACTACACAGAACACACATGCATACTATACAGACACACATATACACTACACATACATATGCTACACAGAACACATACACACACAGAGATACACACACACTCACACACACTATAGACAAACGACATAGAACACACATGCATACTACAGATACACACACTGTGACAAGTGTTGTGGAACACATCCTTAATTCTAACACTCAGGAGGCAGAGGTGGATGGGTTTCTGTGAGTTCAAGAATAGCCTGGTCTACATAGCAAATGCCAAGACAGTCAGGGCTGTATTGTGAGATCCTATCTCATAAAAACAAGCTGTATATTTTAAATTTATTATTTATTATTATTATTATTATTATTATTATTATTTGCGTGTGTGTGTGTGTGTGTGTGTGTGTGTATGTGTGTGTGTGGTATGTGCCACATGCAGGTGCCCAAGGAGATCAGATCTTCTGGAGCCACAGGCAGTTGTGAGACACCAGACGTTGATGCTTGGAACTAAATTCAGGCCCTCTACAAAAGCAGTATATACTCTTAACTGCTAAACCATCTTCCCAGTCCCTTAAATGCTATTTCTTTTTAAGCATAAGGTTAAGCTAGATAGCTGAGCCATAAAGATGTTTACCACCAAGCCTGATAACTAAGTTATACCATATGGTAGGAGAGAACCAATTCCAGAAAGTTCTTCTCCAGCTTCCACAGGCATACACGCACATACAGGCATCGAACGTACTACACACACACACACACACACACACACCCACTTAAAAGGTTAAAGCTTAAAAAATTACAGCATGTGTAACTATAGAAAGATCAAGAGTCAAAAAAAAAAAAAATGGAAGCACCAGAAGGTAGACAGAAGAATCATTGCCTGACTGTCACTGTACTGGCTAGTTTTGTGTGTCAACTTGACACAAGCTGGAGTTATCACAGAGAAAGGACCTTCAGTTGAGAAGATGCCTCTGTGAGATCCAGCTGTAAGGCATTTTCTCAATTAGTGATGAAGGGGGTAGGGCCTCTTGTGAGTGGTACCATCTGTGGGCAGGTAGTCTTGGGTTCTATAAGAAAGCAGACTGAACAAGCCACGAGAAGCAAGCAATCCAGTAAGCAGCATTCCTCCATGGCCTCTGCATCAGCTCCTGCTCTTTGACCTGCTTGAATTCCAGTCCTGACTTCATTTCATGATGAACAACAGCATGGAAGAGTAAGCTGAATAAACCCTTTCCTCCTCAACTTGCTTCTTGGTCATGATGTTTATGCAGGAATAGAAACCCTGACTAAGACTGTCACCTACGTTGTTACAATGGATGGAACCAGGACACAATGAGAACCATAGCTAGTCAGAATACAGGTAGCCAGGTACTGAGGGTGACTGGATTCGCAGAGGCTTGTGGGGCAGACAAACACTCACACAGCGACTTATTGGCCATTGTAGGGATGTAAGAGTACAGTCACTAGGACAGATAGGAGAGTGATAAAATGAAGGGAAATGCCATGGCTGCTCAGAGGGATCTAGGGCGTCCCCAAACTCCGAGAACTAGAATTGAAAACAGACTTATTAGATTAGATTCTTTTTTTCTCTCCAGCCATGTTTGAAAAGAAGAGAAAGTGTATGGGGAATTGTATCTAAATCATGTGGACGTCTGCCTAGTGAGCACTAGCAAGAGAAACGAGGTGGGTGAGAGGTGTGTTCAAAAGAGATGCTGTCGATCCATCAGCTGTCTGAGTAAGGGAAGGGAAGGATCCAATGGAGGTGGAGCTAGAGATGTGAATAGGTTGCAGAGTAGAGTTAAGGACTGTTGGCTTTGGATGCTGTTGTAGAAAACACTTAATTTCAAATCGGGGCTTTCTACCCCTGACCCCTTTGGTTATTCAGTTCCCAGATAAAAGATACATTACCTTCATATTTATAATAAGCCTTAATCAGCACTAGAGCTGGGCAGATATCTATCTTCTATGCTCTTATGTCTACTTCCCTGCCAATAATCTCACAATATGACTTGCCATGATTCATCTAGGCTGCTCTTAACTCCAATTGGCCGGCCCTCGTGGCCATGTTTTCAAGATTCTTACCCCATGGCATCTTCTCCTCTCTCTACCTTCTTCCTCCTCTCCTCAGACCCCAATCCTGGGAACCAAAAACCCTGCCTATCTCCTGCCCAGCTACAGGCTGTCTGCATCTTTATTTACCAATCATGGGGGGGCAAGGTTACATAGTATCACTTCAGATTCTCTCATCCTTGGAGGCAACCAGGCCTTGGGGGACCAGTATTTAGCTTTATGATACATAGCAAAAGACCAAACCTCAACAGGATTCTAAATGTGGGTAGAGAGAAGGAGGAGACATTTGTGAAAGTCCAGAGCTTACAAATGAACTTATGAGGGATGGTCAAGGTTTAGGTCTCACTGGGAGCTGGCAGCTGAGAGAGGAGGACACAGGGCTAGCAAGCTGAAACCCTGAACTCATAATGGAATCATTGCATTTTAGCCAAAGCACAGTTTTTGGAAAGATGCTGATCCAGATCTAAGACTGAGGCGATACCATTCTCCCACTTTTCATGGTGACAGTTTTCACACGTTCGCCTCTTCGTGCCTTCAGCACAGTCTCTCCCTTTGCTGCCTGCAAATGTCTTGCTTCTTTATGACAAGTAGAATTCCCCTACGGAAATTAAGTCAGTTTAAATAGGAACCCTGAATGCACTCACAAGCTGTAGCTCCCCACTTGCTGGCATTCAACCCACCTTCTTTACCAACCCTTCCGCTTAGCAGAAAGGACCTTTACCCTGCCCAGGGCTCCTGGACCCAAGTCTTTGGCTCACTTCTTTCCTTCCTGATCCTTACTCTGATTGTGATTTTGTCCAACTTCCTGACAAGAGCTAGAGGGGGCCACAGTGATGGTGCATTCTCTCTCACCTGAACTAATGAGGGTGGTGGGTCATGTGTGCTGAAATTATGCCTGCGACCTGGTGCCTACTAAGCATGTGTTCTGCCACTGAGCTACATCCTCATCCTCACAGTTACATTTTAACCAGTCTCCCAGCTTTTATCACACCTCCTTGATGCTTTTCCCACAGACGTGCCCTCTCTATCAGCCAGAGTGACTGTTCAAAATACACGCACCTCTTTGTAGACCAATTGTACCACAATAAAACTATATGTCGCGTGCACATACTCACATGCACAAGATGATTCTCATTTCCTGCTCTAAAACTTCCAGGGACTCAAATCAAAATTTGAATTGTATCTGTATACTTTATCATCATTTACAAGGCCTACGTGACCCGACTTTGATTCCCCCACCCTTTCCTTGGACCTTGGACCTTAAGTGAAGACCCCTGTTACCTCCTGACACCAGCCTGCTCTCCACTCCCCTCATCCCCGCGCCCCTCACCCCAACAGCTTTTCATTGTCCTGTGCATGGATCTCTTTTCCCTCTGATCTTCTGTGCTTTGTTCTCTCATGTCATCCACCTTCAGTCACTTCAAAAGTAACCTCTCTCAAAATAAAGCTCACGCCACTGCAAATGATCTCTACCCCTTATTGTTCACCACAGCATTTGGTGTTACCACATTCAATTTTGTTTTGTATATGCACAGGCCTGTTTGTTGTGATCTTAAGATATGATGTCATAGGTATTTTGTTGCTCTTGTTTTCTTTGATAGTTCCTGATATCCTTGATTCCCGACTACCCAAGAAACTAAAGACTTTTTCCTTACCCATGATGGTCATAGAGAGGATCCGGAGATGGTCCAGTAGTTCCAGGGATCCATTGCTTCTTCTGACCTCTGCAGGCACATGGCTCACATATGCACACCCAGGCAAAATACTCATAAAAATAAAATGAATTAAAATAAAAAAGATGAGTCATACACACTAATCTACTACCTTTGTACCTTGATGATGATCATAAAATAGTTCCCTGAGCCTTTGCCAAAATAATTCAGTTGTTAGGCTGAAGATTAAAAAGTTTCTGGCTCAATTGTGGGATTTCTCTGGCAGAAGGAAGGAAGGAAGGAAGGAAGGAAGGAAAGAATTCCTAGAATTTAATGAAAATCAAAGTACAAAGTACAACATACCCAAACTTATGGGACACAATGAAAGCAGTGTTAAGAGGAAAACTCATAGCTCTGAGTGCCTCCAAAAAGAAACTGGAGAGAGCATACACTAGCAGCTTAACAGCACACCTGAAAGCTCTAGAACAAAAAGAAGCTAATACACGAAAGAGGAGTAGAAGAAAGGAAATAATCAAACTCAGGGCTGAAATCAACCAAGTAGAAACAAAAAGAACTATACAAAGAATCAACAAAATCAGGAGCTGGTTCTTTGAGAAAATCAACAAGATAGATAAACCTTTAGCCAGACTAACCAGAGGGCACAGAGACAGTATCCAAATTAACAAAATCAGAAATGAAAAGTGAGTTATAACCCCAGGAGAGCAAAAGCTATTTTCAACAATAAAAGAACATCTGGGGGGAATCAGCTTTCCTGACTTCAAGCTGTACTACAGAGCAGTAGTGATAAAAACTGCATGGTATTAGTACAGTGACAGGCAGGTAGATCAATGGAATAGAACTGAAGACCCAGAAATGAACCCACACACCTACAGTCACTTGGTCTTTGACAAAGGAGCTAAAACCATCCAGTGGAAAAATGACAGCATTTTCAACAAATGGTGCTGGCTCAACTGGTGGTCTACATGTAGAAGACTGCGAATTGATCCATTCCTATCTCCCTGTACAAAGCTCAAGTGCAAGTGGATCAAGGACTTCCACATAAAACCAGATACACTGAATCTAATAGAAGTGAAAGTGGGGGAAAGTCTTGAACACTTGGGCACAGGGGAAAAGTTCCTGAACAGAACACCAATGGCTTATGCTCTAAGATCAAGAATGGACAAATGGGACCTTATAAAATTACAAAGCTTCTGTAAGGCAAAGGACACTGTCAATAGGACAATACGGCAACCTACAGATTGGAAAAAGATCTTTACCAATCCTACATCTGATAGAGGGCTAAAATCCTATATATACAAAGAACTCAAGAAGCTAGACTCCAGAGAACCAAATAACCCTATCAAAAATTGGGGAACAGAGTTAAACAGAGAATTCTCAACTGAGGAAACTTAAAGGGCTGAGAAGCACCTGAAGAAATGTTCAACATCCTTAGTCATCAGGGAAATGCAAATCAAAACAACCCTGAGATTCCACCTCACACCAGTCAGAATGGCTAAGATCAAAAACTCAGGTGACAGCAGATGCTGGTGAGGATGTGGAGAAAGAGAAACACTCCTCCATTACTGGCGGGATTGCAAGCTGGTACAACCACTCTGGAAATCAGATTGGTGGACACTCAGAAAAAATGGACATAATACTAACTGAGGACCCAGCTATTCCACTCCTGGGCATATACCCAGAAGATGCTCCAAATGTAATAAAGATACATGCTCCACTATGTTCTTAGCAGCCATATTTATAATAGCCAGAAGCTGGAAACAACCCAGATGTCCCTCCACAGAGGAATGGATACAGAAAATGTGGTACATTTACACAATGGAATACTACTCAGCTATTAAAAACAATGACTTCATGAAATTCGCAGACAAATGGATGGATCTTGAAAATATCATCCTGAGTGAGGTAACCAGTCACAAAAGAACAAACATGGTATGTACTTACTAATAAGTGGATATTAGCCCAAAAGTTCAGAATACCCAAGATTCAATTTACAGCAATTGTTGGACTGCGTGTGGGGTCCCAGATGGAGGAGTTGGAGAAGGGACTGAAGGAGCTGAGGGAATTTGTAGCCCCATGGAGGGAGCAACAGTGTCCACTGGCCTGACCCCCTGGTGCTCCCGGAGATTGGATCACCCACCAAAGAATACACATAGAGGGACCCATGGTGCTGGCCACATATGTGGCAGAGGAGAGGCTTGTTGGCCATCAGTGGGAGGAGAGGCCCTTGGGCCTGAGGGTGTTAGATGACCCAGTATAGGGGAATGCCAGGGAGGGAAGACAGGAGTGGGTGGTTGGGTGGGGGAATACTGTTATAGAGGCAGGGGAGGGGGAGGGGTTAGGGGGTTTCCAAAGGGGAGACCTGGAAAGGGGGAAACATTTGAAAGGTAAATAGAGTTCCAAAAAATAAAATAAAAAATAAAAATAAAATAAAAAAGTCTCTCTACTCATGTGATTCTTGTTTGTAGCAAGTTGAAGTGTAAACTAACCATCACATTCATCAAATTAAATGAAAGGATTGTGGTGAATCCCAATTTATAGTTGGTATGACATCAACACAGCAAAACAATGTAGGGTTTATGGCTGACATCTGAGGCGTGTGGGGAGAAGTTTGGGGCCGGACACTATCTCCAACTGGAGAATGAGGAGAATTAAAGGACTCCCAGCTGGTGTCCAAGGCCGAACTGTCTGCTTCCTGGTGAAGGAGCCCTTTCCTTTTGAGGGCACAGAAGTCTCCCTGGTTGATTGCTGTAAGAACAGAGGAAAAGCATGCGTTTTTGTCCTTCCCAATAAGCTTATTTATCCTCACAGCAGAATATAATCCCCAGCAAAACACAGAGTGTGCTTTCTCTACTGCATTCTGACCTATTTCTCTGTTATAAATAGTTGCTAAATAACAGTTATTACAAACCGGGCATGGTGGCACCCTGTAATCCCAGCATTCAGTGGGTGGAGATATGAGGATCAGAAGCTTAAGGTTGGATTCTGGATCCCTAGAACCCACATAAATACTAGGTAGGTGTGTCAGCCAGCCTGTAATTCTGGCCTTAGAATACAGAGACGGGATCCCCAGAGCAAGCTGGCTATAACAAGACTGGCCATATTGTTGATAGGATTTAACTGAAAGACCTAGCCTCTGTGAATAAGATCGAAGGGCAATAGAGGATTAATTTTGTGTCAACCTCAGACTTCACACCCTTGCACATACACAGTGCAGCCATGTACATGCCAAATGCACATGTATGCCACACATGTAAAAATGGAAAAAGAAAAATCAGCAATTGAATAAATAGCTGGTTAGTAAATATTTATTGAAAGAATATTTGAAAGGGGGAAGAAACACACACACACACACACACACACACACACACACACAGCAGCTATAGTCCTTAGTCTTCAGAGCTGCCATGCCTCAGACTAAGTTACTCTGAGATAATGGTAAGATGACGTGAATATGGGCACTTCATAATCTTGCCTAAGAGCAGACAAGGGTGGACTGTGCTAGAGCTTCCTGGTGGAGAGCCTGGTTAGCTTGCATGAGTCCCTGGGTCTTCTCACTACCACCGTAAAAGAGGAGGGAATGGAGAGGAGAGGAGAGGAGAGGAGAGGAGAGGAGAGGAGAGGAGAGGAAGAGACAGGACAAGACGGGACGAGACGGGACGAGACGAGACAAGACAGAGACTGGGAAGAGAGGGAGACTGGGAAGAGAGGGAGACTGAGAAGAGGAAGAGTATGATACGGGACAAGAACAGAGTTAATGTACTACCCTAAAATACCAAATGTTTCTCTTAGTGACATAAGTATGATTTCTGCCTACCCCCCAATCCCCCCGCCCACCCCCCGCTCCAGCGGAGCTGTCTTCAGACACCCCAGAAGAGGACATCAGATTTCATTACGGATGGTTGTGAGCCACCATATGGTTGCTGGGATTTGAACTCAGGACCTTCGGAAGAGCAGTCAGTGCTCTTAACCGCTGAGCCATCTCTGCAGCCCCCTCATTTTCATCTCATAATGCAACACTAATTTAGTCCACCTCTAAAAGTCCTTGTAGTTTTTAACAGTCACAACAGTGTTCAAAGGTTCAGTCTCTTTGAACCTGGAATCTTCAGGGGCTCTCAGGGTCCAAAGAGCAAGTGGCTCAGATAATCTTAACTAATGTGAGCCCCTACTTTTAAAAAAAATTCCATACTTCCAATATACAATAGCACAAGGAAAATATTGTGTTTGCAAAGGGAAGTGTGAGCAGTGCAAAGAAGTATTAGACCAAAGCAAACGGAAATCCAGGAGGGAAAACCCCAGACTCTGCATCCAAAATCTGGGCCTTGTACTGGAGTCACGTGGTCCCCCCAAGCATTTAGGTAGCTGGGTCCTCCAGCCTTCCCACCCCTAACACACACAGTCCTTTCCGGGGCCAGCTCTACTCCATGAGCTTCACTCAGAGAGATGTCCGGTAGTCCTAGCAATTTCAGTATTTTGGCTTTCACCTTTATAGCATCACACCGTGGCATGTTAGGGAATCTGTCCTCTGAGGCTGACTGGAACAGATGCAGAGACCCACAGCCAAACATTTAACAGAGCTTGAGGAGTCTTATGGAAGAGTTGGGGGAAGGACTGAGGGACCCGGAAGGGATAGGAGCGCCACAGAAAGACTAGCAGAGTCAATTAACCTGGACCCTTGGGGACTCCCAGAGACTGAACCACCAACCAATATGAGTGTAACATATGTAACAGATGTGCAGTTTGGTCTTCAGGCAGGTCCCCCAACAACTGGAGCGGGAGCTGTTCCTGACTCTGTTTCCTGCCTCTGGATCCTGTTCACCTAACTGGGCTGCCTTGTTTGGCCTTATTGGGAGAGCGTGCTCCAAGTCCTGAAGAAACTTGACATGCCCAGGTAGTGATATTGGTGGGGATGGAAGGCTCCTCCTTCTTAGGGGTGAAGGGGCGGAGGGATGGGGAGGGGCTCTGTGAGGTGGGGACCGAGAGAAGAGAAGCTAAGCTCGAGATATAAAGTGAATAAATAAATAAATAAAACAAAAAATAAAGCAACAGTGAGGGGGAAAAAAGGAATTTGGGAAGATAAAATTCCAATGTAGGCAATGGTAAGAGGGCTTGTCCAGTGTGTATGCGGCCCTGGGTTCCACCCTCGGAACTGCAGAGTTTAACTGGAAACGGATGTCGTTAGGCCAACAGGGGAGGCTTAATCAAGCTAGATCAATCATTCCCGAAACTACAGAAAACTTAGGTTTTAGAACTGTCTGTTACCTCCATCAGATGAGGGATGTGTGACAAGAGACAGTGAAATGGCACTCTGAGTAAGGGCTGCTGGGGCCCACAGTCTAAATGTGCTCCAGCAAAAAGCGTTGACTCTCCAGAGTTACTCCAGCCCAGGGCAGTATAGGACAAGGACGGAATATGGACTGTGAATACGGAGAGGAAATGTACTCACGTGCTCACTGCCAACCCAGTCAGAGATGATGTGGACCTTTACTGCTTAGAATGTTGGAAAGTTTTTCACATAGACGGAGGGCAGACTCGAGCTCCACAGTGCTGCCCCTCTCAGGACAGCTTTCCCCTAACCTTGCTGGATTATCACAATCACCTCTGTGTCCCTCACTATATTCCTGTACGCCCAACTGGGAAATTACAACAAAGATACAACTTCTCCTGAAATTACTACTAGGTAAAGATGAGACTGGACTCCCCCTTAAAAAACTTGAAGAGTTTTGGAAACTGAAGCAATCTAGCTCCCTAATCACAGGTCAATTTGTTAACAGTGGAGCAGGGATCAGTGGATGGATAGATGGCTTTGTGCAGTTCCTGAGAGGTACAGGGTATAGCAAGGTCACGGAGAGGCATTCCTATCTTTCAACCCAAGCCTCAGCCATTTTCTCCTCATCTGCTGGGTTATGAGGTAGCCATGTGACTCTCCTTACCCGTAACTCATATGGAGATATCTGGAAGGAAGTCCTGGCCATCTCTACGCCTTTTTTTTCACGAGGAAACTCAGACATGGTGACTCCAGCTCCAGCCTGCAGCAGCCACATAGTGGCATAAAGAAAGGAATAAGAAGCAATCAATATACCAAGGACACAGATAGGTCCTGTGTCTCTTCCCCTACTGTCATTTGATTCTGATTGTCCCATATATGAATATGTAAATAACTGGGTACACTGTTGGAATTTCCCAGCAAGTCGATGGACCATGAAAGATGTGTCCCCAATTATTACAAACCCTAAATTAATTAAAATATAAAATTGCTATTTAAAAAACTAAAATAAAACTTTTTTTTTAATTTTAAAGAATTCTTAGAGTAATATATTCTAAATTCTAGCCCAATATACAGATTCTTGTTGTCTATACTATTGAATTCCCCAATAAGGTAGTCACTGCCTCTATATGACCATTTCCTTTTAAACTGTAATTATTTCAAGATTAGACCACTCATATTTCAAAGGCTTTTTGCCCTCCTGGTTAGTGGCTTCTGTATTACCAGGATCTAGCACACACTCTTCACTCTCTCTCTCTCTTTTTTTTGGGGGGGGGGGGTTCAAGACAGGGTTTCTCTGTGTAGCCCTGGCTGTCCTGGAACTCACTCTGTAGACCAGGCTGGCCTCCAACTCAGAAATCCACCTGCCTCTGCCTCCCGAGTGCTGGGATAAAGGCATGCGCCACCACTGCCCGGTAGCACACACTCTTCTCTACACATGGTCCTAGGTGTTCTCTGAAGGATCCTGAGAGATGCCTACAATAGTAGGGAAATTATTTGTTAAGAAAGCATATCTTATTAGATTATCTTATTTATTTAATATAAATATAATCATATAAATATTTGTATATTATTTATTAGACCTTTAATTTTTATTTATCATTATGTGTATGTGTGGTGTATGTGTGTGCACATGTTCATGTGCATATATGTGTGCATGTAAGTGTGTGTGCATGTGTGCAGAGGCCAAAGGCTGAAATTGAATGTCTTCCTTTCCACCTTCGTTTTTGAGGCCTGGTCTCTTGCTGAAACTTGAGCTCCCCAGTTGCACTGGCTGGCCAGAGAACTACAGGGGTACCCCATCTCTACCCTACCCCCCAAGCTGGGGCTATCGAAGTGAAGCATACCTGGCTTTTTACCTAGGTACTGAGGCTCTCAGTCATACTTACATAGCAAGCACCTTACTGGAGAACAGTCTCCTCTGCCAATAATCCATTCTTATTCTGTTTGCCAGAACATATTTTTAGCTGACTTAGCCCATAACACAACTTGCTCTGACTACCTTTGTTTTGCTTTGTTCTTTGAGATAGGATCTTACTATATAACCCTGGCTTGGCTGGAACTTGCTTTGTAGAATAGACTGACCTCGAACTCACAGAGATTCACCAGCTTCTGCCCCTGCAAAGCTGGAATTAAAGTCATGAGCCACTAGGCCTTGCTTCTTTCTTTCTATCTTTTCTATTCTTTTTTTCCATTCTCCTGTGGCTGGGGGTTGAACCTACAGCCATCTGCAGTCAAGATATGCCCTACGGCCAAGTTACAGTGCTTGCTCCATCATATGATCCCAGATCCAAAGATAAACATAACCCAAGGTCCCATGCTCTTTCACTTGGTGGGCTATTTTCAGACTACTGCCTTGTCCCCTTTTGTGTGACTTTCTTCCTCCTGCCCCCACTGAGGTTCTTTCTGCCCATGGCATCTCCTTTTCCATCTCCTTCTTGATTATGTTTTCCTAAACGGAATCCTTTATCTCAACTGTTTCAATCAGCAGAAAGCAGAGCTAGTCTACCCCTTTCCTGTGCTCTGAGAACTGTTTCCTTCTACGGAAACCTGCTTTGTTTGTCTGTCTAAGTGTCATGTTGTGCACATTAAACTCATAGTCCAATGGTATCTCACTTTCTTAACACAAGTTGTGTCCTAGAGAAGTTTCTCTGAGCTCTGTCTCAGCCAACTTTGTCAAAGTTTTGTCTTTTGCTGGTATTGTAATGCTAAGTGTTGGCCTCCAAGATCTGGAGTAGGCTCTGGGCTTGTGGAACCTGCCCCCAGTTAATTCTGATTGGTAAATAAAGATGCCAGCATCCAATAGCTGGGGAGGAGAGAGAGAGTAGTGGTTTCCTGGGCTTGACTATGAAGGAGCAGAAAGGAGAAAGCCAAGCAGCCACGGAAGAACATGCAGGAGGGAAAAGAAGAGCTGCCATGTAAAGGGGCCAAGAGAACGCGATCCAGAGGGGCTGCTCAACTGGGTCAAGAGCAGCCAAGATGGAACCTAGCAATTAGGAAGTAGTAACTCAGAGTTATCGGTAGGAAAGTGGATTCTAACAGCATGGAGATTAGGCAGTTGCTCAGCTATTGTTCTGCTAAAGGCATACTAAATTATAAAGGCTGTGTGTGTGTTTCATCCTGGAACATAAACCATTGAGGGGGGTAGTAACCCTGCACCAGAATTTTTTAAAATATTCATTCTACAAAACAACTTCTTTTCCTCCTCCTCCTCCTCCTCTTCCTCCTCCTCCTCTTCCTCCTCCTCTTCCTCCTCCTCTTCCTCCTCCTCTTCCTCCTCTTCCTCCTCCTCTTCTTCCTCTTCCTCCTCCTCCCCCTCCTTTTTCTTCCTCCTCTTCCTCCTCCTCCTCTTCCTCCTCCTCTTCCTCTTCCTCCTCCTCCCCCTTCTTTTTCTTCTTCCTCTTCCTCCTCTTCCTCCTCCTCCTCCTCCTCCTCCTCCTCCTCCTCCTCCTCCTCCTCCCCTTTCTCCTCCTCCTCTTCCCTCTAAGACAAGGTCTTACCATGTGATTTCGGCTGGCTTGGAGCTAAGTATGAGTATGTAGATGATCAGGCTGGCCTCAAACTCTGCCTGGTGTGTACTGATTAAAAGTGTGTCCCACCACACCAAAGCAAAGAACATCTAAAAAACCAAAAGGCCATCTGTGTAATGCCTTTATTGTTACTAAGATTCTGTTTTATACTCCTGGAAAAATTAGTAAGGAACAGGTACAGATGAAAAGATACATCCCGCTGCAGAGAGGTACAAGAAGTAATAAAGAAATAGTATTTTGTAATTTATTAGTAAACCTGTTTCATGCAACTATTAAATTGGATAGAAAATAGAAAAGAGGAAAATGGTAACCCTTGGCATAAAGTGGGGATGAAATTACTAACTGGAAATAACCTGACAATAAAGTGCTCATTCCAATTAATGGCTGTTAAACCCTTCTTGGGTTAGTGTCTATGTTGAGTTATTAAGCAGCACTTCTCTTTCTGGTATCTGTAGCTCTCTAATGGTCCATGTTTTAGCTCCTCCGTGGGGAGCTTTGCATGGGACACACTATCTGTCAACTGCACAAGAACACACACATAATGCTCTATTCCTGCACCCGAAGGAGGCTCCAGCAATGACCCTGCTAGCTCTGCTCCATCTGTTGCGATCCCATGTGGAAAGGGGTGTTCCTAATCATAAAACATGCTTACCAAACTTACATTTGAATAGATCTCTATCGTTTGTGTTTTAGAAATAATGATGTTTTAAATCTTGAAAAATAAAATTAAAAGTTGGGAGAAAGTAAGAATGGTTGGGGAACAAAACTGAACAGAGGAGAAACAAATAAACCCACGTCATGATTCATGCTGTCAATTTAAAAGAGCTAGAAGACATAGGAGGGAAATTGCAGCAATACCTGGGGAGTGTCTAGATCAGGTTAGCTTTAGAGTATGCTCATGGGGTTATCTTTACTGCATTAATTGAGGATGAAAAATCACTATTCCACAAAAAAATGAACATTGAAACTACAGAAGAAAGGTAACCTAATTTAAGCAGGCTTTAAATGCACTGCTTTATATACTTTCAGTGGAAGAGGAAAAAAAAATTAAGAACTATCCACAAATCCTGAATTCTACAATCAGTTACTTTCTTTATTTTTCTCCTTTTTCTGCATGAATCTCTGCCACCACCGAGGCCAGCAACATTCTTCGGGAGATAAGATAATAGTTCAGTTCAACAGGACTCAGTAGCTAGTGTTGGTTCAAACTTCAAGAACCTGGCCTCAAGTATTTTATTTTAGGTATATTTAAGTAGTGAACAATTTGGGGGAAAGTTTCCTGGTGTAACACAATCTCATATTCACAAGGAGGAAGAATTACATGGAAACTCTTCTCAAAAGTACATCTCACTTCTTCCATGAAGATGGGTTCTAAAAATAGGTTACACGTGTCCTCTCTAGGGCAGTGTCAGGCGTCAGAGGCCTGATGTGGACTTGGCATGGCTATCACACACCTAGACTATTAGCCACCTTCAGTCCTGCTTGTGGGACCTTGAGGGAGGTAGGTCTGGCCTGGCCTTACCAATAGTGCGGGTCACCTGGATCATTAGCCACCCCCATTCCCGGCTTTATGGGTAGAAAACAGGTTATACTTCTCTGGTTGAAGAGCTAACCTTGCATAGTTAACATTCCTGGTTTCTCTAGGGCTTGTCTGTGAACTTAAGGATCTTTGCCTTCCTATTATCCCTTCCCTTCTAGTTTCTTAAAGACAAGCTGAAGGCTGTAACAGAGAGCAAGGTTGAGTGCATTGTCTCGATGGTCAGACTTACTAATATAGGCAAGCACAAGAGAATTATAAGAACAGGAAACACAGAGCCAAGGAAAGGGGAAAGCCATCTTCACCAGGACAGCCATTTCAAGGTCACTGGAGAGATTTTGTCTATCTCTTTACGCAAATCAATTCGACCATCAAAAGTATGGGAAAAATCTGGCCCATTAAAGCAACACGTGCTAGGAAATTGTTCATAGCCAAGATGTGTTTGAAGGAAAAATGATCTACAGTGGCCTTATTTTGGAAAACCGTGGTTGCCAGGCAGTGGTGGCGCATGCCTTCAATCCCAGCACTTGGGAGGCAGAGGCAGGCAGATTTCTGAGTTCGAGGCCAGCCTGGTCTACAGAGTGAGTTCCAGTACAGCCAGAGCTACACAGAGAAACCCTGTCTCAAAAAACCAAAAAAAAAAAAAAAAAAAGATGGAAAACCATGGTCTTCAACTCACCCATCTCTTGACTGATTTATGCTAGCATAACTTGCTACAATGTTATGAGTTTTACTAATTATACAGGTTGTCTCAGAGACTTCTCTATATTCGAATAGCCATTCTTGGAATTGGCAACGAAAGGGCCTAAGAACAATCCTTAGTATGGCAAAATATCATACTGTCTCCTATTAGAGGCATGTCATTCATTCCCCCTGACCAAAAGGCATTTGGATTCTGCACTGACAAGCTGGGAATTAACATGTAACTCAGACGGTCAACATAACAGCACTTCTGTTAGGGTCAGAAGTCTAGTGCCCTTGTTTTCCCCCAGAGTCTCAGCTTGATGACTTAATGTCTCCATGGCTTTCTCGCCAAGGTATCAGCTTGCTCTTGGGATCTCTCCTCTTGATGGGTTTGCTGTCTACCTTCAAACATTTCCTTTGGTGGTCTCTGGGATGCTGTCCTGGGTGGACACATCAGAGCAGGAGCCCTCTGGGACTTTGTTCATTTTCTAGAAAGATGTCAGTATGGCCTCACCTTCATGTTAGAACATCAGGCCCTTTCCATTGATTAGTTCAAGACCTTTTCACTTAACATGTACTTTAACTTGTGTCTCCTTTAGGGAAAAACGCTTTTGGGTAACAGGAAAAGCATTATCCTTTAAAGTGAAAATAAAAATGTTTAAAAATTCAAGTCGGCATAGGTAAATGCAGCATAGAATGAGGGAGTTTAAGTGGGTACATGTACCCCTTTTTATCTTTTAAATCTGTCATTTAAGTATTTGAGAATACTTCATAATAGCTCAATCATGTAGATAGTAAAGGATTTTAGCAAATGATTAATATTTCATAGATTCTAAAATTCTTTAAAGCATCTGTTAGTATAGGCAGGATCTCTATCAGCTTTTAGTTGTAATGGAAGTCCTTAAAGGGACATGCAGAGAGAGAGTTATTTGACAAAGCTTCCAATATAACACATGGTATTTTTCTGTAGCTTCCTGGGCCACATGCCATGCCTGGGGCTGTGTTCTGGGTAGATAGGGAGCTAGGGTGTGCCTGTAGTGAACTCCAGCATAGATCTCTACATTCCTGACAGCAGAGAAGGCCCCAGACAACCCTAGTTCCAGATGTCAAGCTGATGTGAGAAACACTCACTACTAATTACACACGAGAAGCCTGGAATAAAAATGATGTTTTTACTAGAAGATACGCACACGGCCAGCCTCCTCTAGCTTCCTGCCTCGTCAGAGTCTGATTGTTTATCACACCAAGGGCAAACACAAGAGGAAGAAACAAACAACATCCATATAATTATGAGTGACTGTTAACTTTTAAGTCCTTTTTACTTTTTATTTTTAAATTACACATAGATGTGTGTGGGCATGTGCATGTCAGTACATGGATCTACAGACACCTAAAGTGTCAGATTTCCTGTGATCTGTCTGCTATGGGTGCTGGGAATTGAGCCGGGGTCCTTGGGAAGAAGATTCAGTATTCTTAACCTGGTTATTAACTTTTAAAGATTTAAAGCTATGGGTATAAGATTTGAGACCTTTAAAATTCAGGAAGATTTTAATTTTGAGCTCAAGAAGACTCTTCTACTACGTAGCAGGATATTCAGGAGTACCTGAGAAATAATCTCAGAAAATCTTTTTTATAACCTACAAAAATCATTTCATCCTGGAAGCTGTAGTGTGTCACATTGTGACCCACAGTGTACCCCTCTGTCCACACATTTTCACTTGCAATGTTCCTCCCAAAGTACTGTTGGTCTGGTTTGAGGTCTTGGTTTCTATGACACCGCCAGTATTGGGTCCTAACCAGGACTCCTCCCAGTTATCCTGTTGTTACCCTGTGTCATGGCTATCCTGCAGCTTTGGAACTGTAGGACTGTCTCATGTGTCCCAACAGTAAGCAATATAGACTTTGGGGTGGACCAATTCAGAGCCCTGAATCTCAGCCTAGATGGTACCTGAGCTAGCTCTTCCCTATCCACACTACCAGGGTGAGCTCTCTAGTACCGCTCTGGTTAGGCTACTCAATGCTGCCATCAGCCGGAGGTAGGGTCAGCTCTCCTGCTTTCATGCCTATAGGGCTAGCTCACCCACATCCTTGCCTCTAGAGACAGTTCTTGTGCTACCCGGTCAGGGTTCAGGACTCACTCTCCCAAGTGCTACAGCCTATGAGGGACTGGGCCAGCTCTTCCAATGTCACACTCTCAGAGCTGGCTCACTTGTGCCTTCCTCTTCAGGGCTAGCTCCATTGTAATGCCCAGGTGAAGTGCCCTTCTGAGTGCTACAGCCAGTGAGGGGCAGGGCTAGCTCACCTGCTCTCCATGACCCTAGGCCATGCCTAAGGTGGTAAGGTGAGGGGGGGGGGGTGTTCATGCCTGTACTTGCACCACTTTCTGGCAGCAGAATGGCAGGGCCAGCTCTTCTGAACTCTACCCTACCCTCAGCCCCCAGGGTCGGGTTTGCTGTACTATTCAGGAGAGGTACAGGGCCAGCTCTCCCAAGCACTGCTGCTGGTGAAGGGCAGAGCTAGCTCTCCAGAGCTCACGACCCTATGGGCAGCTTTCCTGACTGCTGGAAGTGGAGAGGCGTAGGGGTTGGGAGCATCATCTTTACACCAGTGCTGCCCCACAGAAGATGAATGGCAGGGCCAGTTCTCCCACAATCACAGTGTGGGGCTGGTTCATCCACACACCAGCCACCAGTATCAGCTTCACTGTGCTGCAGCTAGTGAGAGATGGGACCAGCTCATCCACTGAGGGCTGGGGCCTGTTATGCATAGCCCCTGGACATCCATGTGGTCCCCTGCTGATCCCCCAACCAGGGGCATCCCAGTGTTCTCTAATAGTAATATGAGCCAAGGACACTGGCCCCTGCCACTGCATAGCCACGGACTCAGACATGGCTCTCAGTTGCAGCTTGGGCTGGACCTCACCACGGTCCCAGGTGGCAGAGCGGGCCACTCATAGGCTACTCCTCTCCACCCTTGAGTCTCCAGTTCCATCTCTCTTCATAACGCTCAAGCTGCTCCACTTCTCTTTCCCATCTGACCAGCACTTATTCACACACTGTGCTGGCTCCCACTGCAGGCCGGCCACGAGGCTGGTGGGCCCCTGGGTGACATCCTCCATCCATGCTGTCTGGCATGGTGACAAGTGGGTGTCTGTGTCCAGCCTGTGCCTTGTGCTGGAGGGCAGGTCTGTGGGTTACATGTTAGTCGACAGATCTCTGTCTTCCTTTTCTTGCATTGTGATGTCTGGATTGATTTAATTCTATTTTTAAGTCCTAGGCATAAGACATCTTTGGCCACCAAGCCAGGCATCAAGCTAGGATGACTGCCATCTGCTCTGCCCCTGACTGATATAAGAACAACACCACAAACAAGGTGCCTCTTTGCCCATTGTAAAGAGGGATCAAAATAATCTAATTTCTATTGATTACACTTCTGCTTTATTTCCTTCCAGGCTCCAAGGGAATTTGAGAAACATGTAATTATGTTTGCATTCTTTGCCACAATGTCATCCAGAAGAAGTATTCTTAAAAACTTTCTTGATTCCAACTTACTCTTATTTTTCTTTCTCAAACCCATCCCAGGTTTGCTTACAATGCTATTTTTAATTTTTTTGTTATATTGTACAATAATATTAATGTTTTAAAGATGAACCGTTTTAGTAATAATGAATACAAAGGAATCTGAGTGGGGTTTGGTCTCTCCCTTCCCGAAAGGCCTGAAATTACAAAGCTTCCATTTTTGATGTAAAGGACAAGATAAAAATTCTTTATTTTGCTAATACTGCAAACATACCACTGGATGGATTCATAATTTGACCAGAAGTTAGCAGAGAAACTTACATAGTCTCAGCAACAGCCAATTCAGAGCATCAAGGCTTTGCAACAGCTTCCTACCAATAACAGCCGTACTTATGCTCCTAGGCAGGCCCTTCTTGCTTGTATTCTGTAGAGACAGAGGTAGGAGGAACTGCATGGCCGCCTTGCCTCTACATAAACTCTGGGGCCATGCAGCCACAAAAGCATCTCCTACAGGAGGACTTAATTAAAGACTATCTGAGAGAGCAAAGATTGCTGACACAGACAATACCAGCCAATTAGGAACCGCTGATTAGAAGAGATGCTGTCTTGGGATCAGTGGGGTGTGGTGGAGGGTGTTAAAGGAGCTGCAGCAGTGTTCAGATGAGCTTTGCTGCAGTGTTTTTCACCTGCTCCTGAAGTCTGTCATTGACTCTTTGCCAACTCACCTCCACCCCCAAGGGCAGGTAGGGTAGACAGCGAGTAGACCAGGGCACGGGCAACAGTACCAGCAGTTCAGTATCACTGTCATGTTACAATAGGATTGAGTTATTATTATTATTATTATATTTATTATCCTTTGTTTTTAAAGCAAGGAAGCTGCCTTAGTTAGGGTTTTACTTCTGTGAGCAGATACCATGACCAGGGCAACTCTTCTAAGGACAACATTTAGTTGGGGCTGGTTTACAGGTTCAGAGGTTCAGTCTACTATTATCATGAAGGCAAGAACATGGCCACATCCAGGCAGGCATGGTGCAGGCAGAGCTGAGAGTTCTAAGTCTTCATCTGTAGGATGCTCGTGGAAGGCTGACTTCCAGGAAGCAAAATGAGAGACTTATAACCCACACCCACAGTGACACACCTACTCCAGCGGGGCCACACCTTCTAATCCTGCCACTCCTGGCATCACAGAAACTAAGCTTCCATCTCTGTCTCCAAGCTACTCAGATCCCATCCTTCCCAACTTTCTGCCTACCAAACTCCATCCTTGAGGACCCTGTTCCAAATAGTCCCTCCCATTACTCCCTTTCCCCATTTACAACCCTTCTGCAACATCTCTCCTCTCAGCTAGGCCAGTTCCCACTCTCAGCACATCCCCGTCCTTCATGTGCTAATATATACATGGGGTCAGTTACACTAGTCAATGGCTGAGAAATATCTAACAAGAGCTGATTGATTGCAGCACGTTTAGACTTCTGCTGAGCTTCATCACTCGGAGTGGGCACAACCTTTTATGTGGAACACATGGTTTATATTAAATATGTGCTCCTTGTCCTTTTGAAGGGCCATCTGAAATAAAGTTTAAAAAGCAGTCTCTACAGGACTTTTAGATGTAATTTTAGACAATGCCCATGGGGTGTCTACAAAGGATCTTAAGAGGCGATCTTTTGGATAGTGATTGTCTATAGACCCTGAGTATCATGCTGATGCAACCTGCCATTTATTCTTAGCGTGGAACAAACAGTCTCCCTGCATTTGCTATTGTGGCACTATTAGTTCATTACTGGTAAAGAACTAATACAAGTTGTTTAATTCGTGTCTTTCCCTTCATTATTAGGTCTCTAATTTCTTGTAAATAAGGAGTTGCACCTCACCCTGGAGAATATGGCATGCATAAATTTCTATACATTACCTCATCGCTGATGTATAATTCCTGTCAGTGAGGAGTAAGGAAGGATAGTGATTGATAAGGAAGTAATGGATGACTTTTATTAGCTATAGCTAATAACCCACTTGGCTTCAGGTGTTATATTTCCTATAGAATTTAGCTTGAGAGTCTCCAGAAAGCAGCTTAAAGTCAAATCCTTAGCAGAGATACACAGATAAAAGTGTACCAAATTGACACAAAGTTTTAAATTTTGCTCTTTTAGTTTATTTGCCATCAAGCAATCATTTAAGTATTGATGAGATGAGCAGGAGAAGAGAATGTCATCCACATAATGAATAACCAGGAAATGCAAGCAACACTGGCTTAGGCACTTTCTGCTCTATCTGCAATTGTTCCTGTATTAGAAGTTGGGCCTGGTTTAGTTTTCCCCATGAAGGGACCATCAATCAGTCTATATTGAGTCATTCCTGATGTAACACACACACACACACACACACACACACACAAACACACACACACACACACACACACACACACACACACACAACCTAAGCTCTGGAGCAGCCCCAGCAGCAGATTCCCACTCTCCATCCCCTGGAACATTCAGGTGTTTTGCCACTCTAAGCCTGGTTCAGGGTGGAGGGAAGCCAAACTGGCCATGGAGTCCACTGGGCTGCCCTGCCAAGTCCAGCATAAAATTCATTCTCTCTACTTCTCCCTGCCACCTTTCTTTTCTGAGAATATAAAAGCAATACTTCAATGTACTCAACTTGACAGGGATTCTATTCTCCTCCTTATCATGGGCTCTGTTTATATCAGTTCCTATGCATTTCCAATGATTAAATCTATGATGATCCTTGTTCAGGAAACTAAGGATTACATTTTACAGTCACTTGTATAAAGTTCCACATCTGTTACTCTGGATATTTTGCTCCTTTGGGTCTTAACAGATATCTCAGTAATTATATAAAATGCTTTGTCTCAGATGACTAATTAGAACCCATGATGACTTCCACTCTTTTAGTTATGGCCCCAACCCCCGGGTGAGAGGACTGAATCCAGGGTCTCTACAAATGCCAGAGTCAGCGGGATAATTAGATCCACACGAAGCAAGGAGGAAATCCAGTTCAACAGGACTCAGTAGCTGCTGCTGGCTCAAACTTCTAGAGTCTATACTGGACAGTTTATTTGAGGCATATTTTAGTACAGTACAATTTGGAAAAAGGTTTCCTAGTGTAACATGATCCCTTAGACACAAAGATGTATAATTACATGAAAACTCTTCTGAAGTACATGTTACTTCTTCAATGAAGATGTATTCTAAAGGTAGGCTACATGTGTTATCTTGAGGGCCTAGGTGAGGATCTGGTATGGACTCCATCATGCAGACAGCACAGAGGTCACGTAGACTATTGTCTATCTCTGGTCCTGCTTGTGGGAGCCTGGGGGGAACCTCTGGCCATGAAGATAGTACAGAAGTCATCCAGACTATTGGCCATCTCTGGCCCTGCTGTAGAAACTTGGAGGAAGTAGGTATGACCTGGTCCTATAGACAGTGTAGGGGTCATCTAGGCTGTTAGCCACCTCCATTCCTAGTCTTCTGGGTGGAAAACAGGTTATACATCTTTTCCATTGAAAAGATAGCCTCGTGTGTTTAACAGTCTTGGTTTTACAGGATATTTGATCACACTGTGAACCCTGAGATTGTGTTATTTACTGAAGAAAAAAAAAACTGCTTCTAGTTGTGGTGTGGCTCTCTCAACCCTAGCACACACCTTTAATTCAAGAGCTTTCTGTTTATTATAAACAGGATTTTAAAAAGTCAACCATTGGTCAAGAGGTGGAGCAAGCAACCACTGGACAGGGAGTGAACACAGGAAAAAACCATAGAGTAAGAGGAAGTCAGGAGGATGGACAGAGAGATGCACAAGAAGTAGAGGGGGTTTTGAGACAGTGTAGAGAAGGAAAGCTTCCTTTGGGGAAGTCTTCTGAGGAGGAAGGTCAGCTGAATGCTTCTTCCGCCTCTCTGAGCTAGCAGGCTTTCACCCCAGCATCTGACTTCCCCGTCTTTATTGATGAAATCAAACATTTGAGGTTTTGTTAAAAACAACACCTAGTGCTTATCTGTGTACACTGTGCTTCCAGCAAGAAGGTCTGTTAGAAAAGAAACAAAAGAAAATGCCCACACCAGGAATCCCACCTGGGAGAGCCCTTTTTCAACATTAATGAGTGGATACATCCCTGAAGAACATAGTGTAGCATTTGTGGAAATTATTGATTTTCAAACTAATAAAAGGAAATAACTCCCTAGTCAAAAATGAAACCTGACATGATTGACCACATATAACAATTCCAGTTTTCTACACTACTTTATAAAATATCTACTTTTATACTACTTAAGTAGTTGTTGTCTATAAGTTTTCTTCTTATTAAATGAAGAAGGTAGGTTGGGGCTGCAGAGAGAGAGAGAGAGAGAGAGAGAGAGACAGAGAGACCCATCACTGAAACTTTATACAGAATGCTGTTCCCCAAGTCTTACAGTCAGATGCTTATTACCACTTATTTATTTATGTCTATTTTTTAAGATTTATTTTGTTTTTAATTTTGTGTTTGTGTATGTGTGTGTGTGTGTGTGTGTGTGTGTGTGTGTGTGTTGGGTCACCTGGAGATGGTGCTACAGGCAGTTGTGAGCCATCTAACATGGGTGCTGGGAACTGAACTCAGGTCCTCTGTAAAAGACGTATGTGCTAACTACTGAGCCATCTTTCCAAGTCTCTGCCACCTCACTAGTACTTGTAGTAAAATACTTGTACTTAACCCTTTAACACTGCACTTTTATTCAAAACAAGTCCAGATTCACTTCAGTGCATAAAAGAGCAACCTAGCCTGACATAAGCCATTTAGGAAAGACTATGGCAAGCAAATGAGTTTCCAGGACCCACCATTTTACATGGCTGAGATGGGTGAATTCTGGAAAGGCACAGACCCAGAGACTTCATCCCAGGATTGCTTCTTGCTGCTGATATGCCTTTCCTGTTATTATTACATAGCCTAATGATGCCTGGGCGTTGGCTCACCTTATGGGGAAAATTTCCTACAGATCAACATGAGTATGAACTTTCATGAATTAATGCTGTTTGATGAATTAATGACTTTGTAGAATTCCTGATTTGGTTCAAATAATTTTAGGAAGAAGGTTTAAGGAGATGGTTTTGGTTTTGTTTGCCAGAAAGATTCAATAAAGTTAGGATCAAAAATAGAATGTTTCCCCTCCTCATAGAATAACAAGTAAAGGCTGCATAATAAAGAATACAAAGAGCTTTCATAAATTACACTAAGAAGAGAACTAGGCTTGGGACAGATTTGTGATCAAGGAAAAACATTCATTCTATGTCAGGTCCAAGGATGAAGCCACAGGTATGCACCATGATAAAGCAAGGCATGTGAAACTGTTGCTTTGAACTTACAATGAGCTTGTAGAATGAAACACTGCTTTGAACTTACTATGGACATTCTTCTGTAACTCCCTCTGTGTGTAACATTTTATCTATGAGGTAATTTCATAGAGAACGTTTGTCTAAGAAGGAGTAAAAGAGGCTTAGAGAAGGAATAAAGTATGGGCTGCTGGGGCTTTGCCCATCCACCAAATGTGTGTCTGTGTCTGTGTCTGTGTCTGTGTCTGTGTCTGTGTCTGTGTCTATGCCTGGGTCTGGGTCTGGGTCTGGGTCTGGGTCTGGGTCTGGGTCTGGGTCTGGGCCTGGGCCTGGGTCTGGGTCTGGGTCTAGGTCTGGGTCTGGGCCTGGGCCTGGGTCTGGGTCTGGGTCTAGGCCTAGGTCTATGTCTATGTCTGTCTTTCTATAGTATGTACATACATACTTATGTAGGGATATGTATATCTATATAAATATGCATATTCACCTGTAAAATAGATGAAACAAGTAGTTAGGCCTGACCAGTGTGTGTGTGTGTGTGTGTGTGTGTGTGTGTGTGTGTGTGTGTCTGCCTGACTCTCTTCTTTTTCTTCCTTCTCTCTCCTCTCTGGCTCACAAAGACTTAAGGAACTCTGAATCTCTCCCCTGGCTAGAGAGGGGCCCTTGAGCCAGAAATAAAACAGTCCAGATAACTAAACCTTTTTTCTTAATCCCCTGGTTCTATCAGCAGGAGTTAAATTGCCAGAAACCGGCAGCTTTTGGCCTCAGAATAGCAAAGAATTAAAAAAGAGTTAAATTGTCAAAAGTAAGCAGCTTTCAGCCATGCAATCTCCACACCCCCTCTTTGATGCCTTCCTGAATGCCCAAGGATAGCCCTTGACACTAGCCCTTCTGCACAGTGCTGGATGCCACTGACCAGGTATAGCTGCCATCAAGGAGGATATGCACCTCAATAAGCTGCACTCAGAGGGTCCGACTGGATGAACTCAACAGAGCAGAGAAAATGTTTCCAGGTGTGACAAAGCTCTCAAGATTCTCCAATGAGAGCTGAGGGAGTTTGCAGCCCCATGGAGGGAGCAACAGTATCCACTGGCCTGACCCCCCATGTTCCCGGAGACCGGACCACCAACCAAAGAATACACATGGAGGGGCCCATGGTGCTGGCCACATATGTGGCAGAGGAGGATCTTGTTAGTCATCAGGTGGAGGAAAGGCCCTTGGGCCTGAGGGTGTTAGATGCCCCAGTGTAAGGGCATGCCAGGGAGGGAAGACAGGAGTGGATGGGTGGGGTGGGGGAGCACCCTCACAGAGGCAGGGGAAGGGGGATGGAACAGGGGTTTTCCAAAGGGGAGACCTGGAAAGGGGAAAACATTTGAAATGTAAATAAAGTATTAAAAAAAGAAAAGATTCTCCAAGGACATTCCACTGCCTCCAACTGAGCCCAAGCACCTCCCTACTGCACTACCTCAGAGATTCTGAAGGACAGTACTGCCAGAAAGTTGCCCTTCTGGAATGAAGAAATCTGTCTTCCATATCAAAGAGTGATGAAGTGTTAGACTGCAACTGATGGATAAGTCTTTGGGGCATCACCAAAGGGACTGAAGATGTACTCCACCACTACAAGGCATCAGAAGTCTTCTCTGCTGAAATGGTTTGATAGACCTGAGTTCTTGGTCTGTAGGAATTGAGCAGAGAAGTCGCAAACAATGCATTAAGTTACAGATGATTCTCAAGAGCCTGTAAAGCAGTTAATTCCCAAACAGAGGTAAAGCACTGATTTTCTTCTACTCTGGATAGACCTAGAATTTACAAAGCACGAGCTGAGCCCTGTTCCAACTTCAGAACAAGTTACAGAGATGGCGAGGCCTTTCTTTCCTGTTGCTTTTCCTTCTTTCCCAGAGAAGCTTGGAGCCCTCAGAATAAGAATCTGATGGTGATGCTACCATCTGCCAGAAAGGAGGAGCTGGTGCCTCTGTGGTCTGTGACTCCAGAAGCTCTGGTTATCACTTCTCTCCCTCATGGCACGAAGCTCCAAGGGCACCCCAAATCTAGCCACTCCTGCTAGTATCCCCACTCCCAACTTCCTCCAACCACAGGACCTCAGAGTCGTCATTGAAACCAGAACAGATGAACTTCAGCTGCTGTATTCTTTGGTTGTTGTTTTTATATACTATATTCTCATTGCTTTGCATATATACCATGGCAATTTCTATTTTACATAGCTTTTGTAGATATGGTCAATTTTTTAACTATTTTTTTTTTAAGCATGTTAATCGTAGTTGTTCGTAATCTATGTCTGACTGTTAGACTGTTGTAGTAAGTGAGTCAGTTCTGGTTGTTATCTGGTTATGATCTTTACTGGGCCTTATTACCTTGGGTCATGGTCATCTTTGCTAGTCATTGCTTTAGGAGTATTATTTGTAGAAACTCTATAGGGATAAACACATCACTTCAGTGGAGCCTCTTCTTGGTGTCTGTGGGTATATGAAGGAACCAGCCATTGGGAAACCACATCATTCTAGTTCATGACTAAAACTTGCATACCCTCTACTGTAATCTCAAATATTTGACACATATTTGACATCAAATTGACACAAAAGGAACTTCTTAAATTATTTCACTCTTCTTGAAGGTTTCTCACCTAGCATAGATATTAGGGTTTCCATTGCTGTGAAGAGACACCCTGACCATGGTGACTCTTATAAAGGAAAACATTTAATTAGGAGCTTGCTTACAGTGCAGACATTTAATCCATTATTGACACGGTAGCGTACAGGCAGACACAGTGCTGGAGGAGCTGAAAGTTGTACATTAAGAAGGCAGAGACAGGCAGATTTCTGAGTTCAAGGTCAGCCTGGTCTACAGAGTGAGTTCTAGGATAGCCAGGGCTACTCAGAGAAACCCTGTCTCTAAAAACCAAAAAAGAAGAAGAAGGAGGAGGAGGAGGAGGAGGAGGAGGAGGAGGAGGAGGAGGAGGAGGAGGAGAAGGAGAAGGAGAAGAAGAAGTTAGTAGTAGTGGTAGTAGTAGTAGTAGAAGTGCAGGCATCAGGAGAGCCCCAAAGCCCACTCCCAGTGACACACTTTGTCCAACAAGACCACACCTCCTCTAGAGTCTCTCCTTATGAGTCTTTGGGGACCATTTTCCTTCAAACCACCACAGGTACTGGCAAAAGCCTCAGGGAAAGTGGACTCCGCTCTTCTCCCACTTCTTAGACAAGTCATTCTCCAGAGCACTAACAACACTTTGATGCTCTGTGGCCGCTCTACCTGTGGGGCTTATGTCTGCTACCTTTTTACCTAAAGGTGTTCTGTTTCTTTGTTCTTTTGTTTTGAGTGGATAAATTGGGGGTGGGTACTCAAAACCCCAAAACAAATTTCAGCTGATTAACACCGCTGTAGACACGGCTGTGTAACTCTGAGCTGGAATTAGGAACCAACCTTCTCACAGGAAAAACATTCAGTGCTCCAAAAGAGCCCCTCAGGCTCCATGTGTAAATAAAATCCCCTTTCAAGTTAAAGAGTTTATTTCTCACTGGTCACTTACTCTTCATGCTGTCTCCAGGGCAAAGAAAAGGAAAAAAATTAAAAAATGAAAAATAAAATCAACTTCTAAATTATCAACTTAAAAATAAAATTATTTGAAGCAGAGATGACCACCACATATATTTACACATTTTAGGCTTGTCTTACCTCATGCTTTCTTTTAGTTAGTTGATTATCTGTCTGTCTGTCAGTCTATCTATCCTTCTTCTATCTACCTATTTCTTGACCATTGTGTTTGGTGTTACCCTAGGACTTTGATCTATCTAGTCTCTGGTTCTTGGTTTTCCAAGCAGTATCGGGTATGGGCTCCTTCTTATGGAGCGGGCATTAAAGCAAATCAGAGATTAGTTAGCTACTCCCACAAGTTCTGTGGGACCAACTGCCATTGCCCTGGCATATTTTGCATACAGGACAGGTTGTAGGTCAAAGGTTTTGTGGCTGGGTTATGTCCACATTTCTTTTCCAGTAGCTTGCAGAGTACATTTCCATACCAAAGGCACTAGAACATAGGGGTCAAGGCTTCACGTAGGAGCTAGCTCCACTTTCTCTGTTCAATGAGTTGTGTGGATGTAGTCTTCAGGAATGGAGCCCCCAGTCAGTTTTCAGAGAGCAACCCTTTGTCTTAGCATCAGCCTGAGTTGTTTGGAGATTTCCATGGAACCCCCTCCACCAATAACTAATTGAATGCAACCCAAACCCACCACCGGAAGCCCTACTTGGCTACAAGAGCTGGCCAGTTGAGACTTTGTATCTTTTTACTAGGAATCATTGTTAGGATCACTTTCCTAGATACTAGGATTTCCACTACACTTGAGTTTCTACACCACCTTCCAAATGCTCCCTAATTCTAACTGTGTTTCCTGGGTTGTCTCCCTCTACCCCATCTCTACCCACTACTGGATCCTTTCTGCTCCCCTTCCCACCCCTAAAATCTATTCTATTTCCTCTTTCCCAGAAAGATCTATACATCTGCCCCATACACCCCTATTTACCTAACCTTTGTGTTGTATATATTGTACTTAATTATTATTTGCTTAATGGGTAATATTCACTTATAAGTTAATAAAGCCACATTTCTGAGTTTGAATTACCTAACTTGGTATGATAATTTTTAGTTCCATCCATTTGCCTGAAAATTTCACGATGTCAGTTTTTAAACAGCCAAGTAACGCTATGTTGTATAAATGTACCACATGTTCTTTATCCATTGTATTTCCCTGATGGCTAAGAATGTTGAAGATTTCTTTAAATTGGTCTACAATTCTCTTTCTTTGTTGAGTCATTATGTGGTTTGGACGTCAGGGCAACTGTGGTCTCATAAAATGAATTGTGCAGTGTTCCTTCTGTTTCTATTTTGTGTAATAATCTGAGGAGTATTGGTATTAACTCTTCTTTGAAAGTCTGGTAGAGTTCTGTGTTAAAACCATCTGGCACTGGGATTTTTTTTCTTTTTTATTGGGAGACTTTTAATGAGTGCTTCTATTTCACTAGGGATTATTGTTTATCTGATCTTGATTTAACATTGCTATGTGGCACCTATTGTGAAAATTATCCATTTCTTTTAGATTTTCCAAAGCGGTGGAATAGAGGTTTTTAAAGTATGTCCTTATGATTCTTTGGAATTCCTCACTGTTTGTTGTTATGTACCCCTTTTTGTTTTTGATTTTGTTAATTTGGATATTCTCTCTTCCTCCTTCAGGTAGTTTGGATAAGGGTTTGTCTATCTTGTTGATTTTCTCAATGAACCAACACTTTGTTTCATGGATTCTTTGTATTATTACCTTGGGCTCTATTTTGGTGATTTCAGCCCTGAGTTTCATTATTTCTTGCCATCTACTCCACTTCAGTGTGCTTACTTCTTTTTTCCCCTAGAGCAGTGGTTCTCAGCCTTCCTAAAGCTGTGACCCTCTAATCTAGTTCCTCATGTTGTGGTGACCCCCAACTATGAAATTATTTTGTTGCTACTTTATAACTGTAATTTTGCTACTGTAATGAGTCGTAATGTAAATATCTGCTATACAGAATATCTGATATGTAACCCCTAAAGGTGTCCTAACCCACAAAGTAGTTGCTATTTTCATTAATGATGTTAACCCAGCACACTCACTGAAGAAGGTGCATCACTCTATGAGAAAGCAAATGGGTTTGCCAAGAATTTTTGGAATAGAGGCTAATAATTCACTTCTAAGGCTAAAAAGATAGAAATTTCTTGGGGCTGGAGCAATGGCTCAGCAGTTAGGAGCACTGGCTGCTCTTCCAAAGGACAGAGGTTTGATTCTCAGGATCCACATGGGAGCTCACCACTGTTTGTAACTTCATTCTTGGGGAATCTGCTGCTCATTTTTAGAGTCTGGGGGCATATAGTACACTGATATACATCTAAATGAAATACCCATACACCTAAAATTAAAACTAAATTGACAAATGGATGGATGAGTGAAAAAAGATACATGCTTTTTTACCTTTGCCTATATTCTGTTATGTATTGAAACAGCTGTGCATAGAAAAATATTTTATTACTGATATAATGCAGTATACCCATAAAGCAAATTCAAATCAGAAACTTATTTTCGCTTCAAAATCATTGGCGTCTTAATTTCAGTTTCAAGAGATGCCATTGATATGAAGTTTAAGAGCTCTGACTTGGTGAGCCAAATACTTAACCTCTGGCCTTACAGCTAATGCATGTAAGCAGAGCATGTCCTCATCCATCTGATCTTTGTGTTTCTGCATCTGGTTTACTCAGTTGAATGCTGCTTTCAATATCTAAAGCCCATAATTAGGATCTAGTAGCTATGGTCCTCAAGTAAATACCATGAACCTGCACCTTCCCATCATCAGCCTCATCACTCAGGAAATGAGCCTATCCCACTCTAGGTCTGTCCTAGGAGAGTGGACTCCACCTGCTTCTCTTCATTCTTCAATGACAGAGCCCAGATGCCACCCTTGGGTGCCCACGTTCCTCCCTTTACTCTTCCATGTGATAACATACTTAGCTGGGAATTCATTGGATTGAGGTAACTCCAGAGTGTTGGGTTGCAACTAAGAATACCAAACTCTACTGTGAGTGAATGGTGATAGCCTAAGACAATAAAGCTTTAGCTCAACCAGTCAGAAACCACCAGCTGGTGTCACTCTTTGGTGAGTAGGTTATAAGAGTTTTCTCTTTGTGCACCTTCCGTGGACCCCTGAACCTGTGAGGTTTTGTACTTTCTGACTCATGAATCATATCTGTGCACGTTCTGTCTCTAAAACTGTTAACACTCTGAGATCTATCTATTAGCACCTGTTAATAGGTTATGGTTGATAAAGCTTGAGGTAAACGAGTCAGTGGACCACAGTCATTTTCCCTGGACTTCTTTTTTTTTTTTTTAAAGATTTATTTATTTTATATGAGTACACTGTCACTCTCTTCAGACACACCAGAAGAGGTCATCAGATCCCATTACAGATGGTTGTGAGCCACCATGTGGTTGCTGGGATTTGAACTCAGGACTTCTGGAAGAGAAGTCGGTGCTCTTAACCACTGAGCCATCTCTCCAGCCCTTCCCTGGACTTCTTATGAGTATTTCCAGATACTAGATCACTCAGTGCCTGAGGAATACACTCAACACACAACACACACACTAATATATATTCCTTTTGGGCAATAATGAGACTTGATTTATATTGATGTCTTAGGGTTACCAATATTGCTGTGAAGAAACACAATGACTGAAGGCAACTTGTGGAGGATAGACTTCTTTTTTGGATTATATATCCTGAGTCACAGTCCATTGAGGGAAGCCAAGACAGGAACTCAAACAGGGAAGGAACCTGGAGGCATGAGCTGATGCAGAGGCCATGGAGGGGTGCTGCTTACTGACTTGCTCCTCATGGCTTGCTCAGTTGCTTTCTTATAGAACTCAGGACCACAGCCCAGAGGTGTCAGTGCCCACAATGAGCTGGGCCTTCCCCATCAGTCACTAATTAATATGCCCTACAGGCATACCTGCATCCTGATATTAGGAAGGTATTTTCTCAATTGAGGTCCCCTCCTCTCTGATGACTCTAGCTTGATAAAAGTAGTCAGCACAATTGCTAAGACTGATTAATGGCTTTGTATTTAAGGTGGCTACAAAGGTCAACATCCTACAGACTATCTCTTTGTTTTAAGGGGGACTTTTTTGAAAAAATTACAATAAAAGTGGTTTGATGATATTTTATTGATAATTAGTTATATCATCAAAATGTATAACATTTATAGATACAGTTTGCCTATTTTTCCACATTTCTTGGACTTTTTCCTCTGTGCATCTGTGTCAGATGGCTTGATGACAGAGCAGTATACACAGGTTTCCATTTGGGATCTAAGTGGGAGGTTGCTATTTATGGAACTTAAAAATTGTAGGCAGATTTTAGCTTTAAAACTGAGGGACATCATAGTGATGATATCAAATGAATTTGAGCAGAAATGGAACAACATTTTAGAAAGGTTTTTTTTTTTTTTTTACATAACTGAGAAGAAAAAATACCCAGTATCCCCCAGCCATAGCCCCTTAGGGACTTACTTACAGATAGTGTTTTTCTAGCCCTCTCTTACTGCCTATGGAGACCAGTAGGAAAATAACTTCTATCCAAAAACTGTAATGGGGGAGGGAGGCTGGAAAATGACTCAGTGCTTAAGAATGCACTTGTGGTACAATCATGAAGACCGGAGTTTAGATTCCAAGAAACCCACATAAATGTCAGGTAGGGATTAGGATAACCTATCTATTAGTCTAGTTCCTAAAGGCAGAGACATGGGACTTCCAGGGCAAGCTGAACTATTGAGATTAGCCATCTCCCTGAGTTCTGGGTTTGACTGACATACTCTGCCTCAGTGTGTAGGCTTTGATTTTTCAAAACCTACTTTAATAAGGGTTTTCAAATGCTTTGAACTCCCTTCTAGCCCACTGTGCAAGGGTAGGGGAGAAAAGAAGGTAAATAGGACATGGGGATGCGGGCCTGTTTAGTAGCTCCTTGGGGTGATTCCAATCTCTGTTGTCAGGATTCCAGCAGTCCAGTTCAAAAGTCTCACCAAGCATGAATCAGCAACTTGGGGAGGCCGAGAGATGATGATCCAGCAGAAACTGCAAGGCCTCTACCAAATCTGCACAAGTCAGTGCGAGAGGGAGTGACCAGGACCAGCTGGATGCCAGGAGAAGTTCTCTGCTGTGCCTCTCTCAACGAAGGGAAGATCAGCAAAGATGCAAGACCAAGGAAGAGTTGCAAGGCTAGCTATGCAACTGCCCTGTCACTGTCCATTGAGTACTATTTATACTCTCTCCAAACATCACATGACCTCCCTCCCACAAGCTGAAAACTCGCTCAGCAGTTAATAGTACTTGCTGTTCTTCTAGAGGCCCTGGGTTTAGTTCTCAGCACCCAACTTACCCAGCTCCAGTTTCAGGAGATCTGATGCCAACCTCTGGCCTCTTCAGGTACCAGGTACAAGAGTGGTATACATACAGACATGCAGACAAACACTCACATACATGAAATAATATCTTAAGTAAGTGGGGTCAGCTTCGGATAGTCTGAAATTCTTGGCTTACTTATATGTAGGTAAATGTTTTGTGACAATTCATATACTTAGAACAATGTAGAGTCCAGTTAGTCCAGCTAGAGTTACGTCTTGGTCTCCTCCAGAGCTTCTGACTTCCCTCATACACGGCATTCACTAGACCCGATCCACCCTCATCTTCCCAAGCTATATCCTACATCTGTGTATTTGTCGGTTTATTCTAGACAGAGCCTTATGACATCATCCATGTTATTCTCATACTCAAAGCCTCAAGCAATCCTGTGTTCTCTGTCCCGAGTAGCTGGGACTACAGGTACACATCTTGTGACCTGACTCCTGGTAGTACTTACTTTTTCATATTGGTGTTAAAAATCTCAGGAGACCCCAGGCCAATGAGATGGCTCTCTGGTTAAAGACCCTGCAGGTAAGCCAGGCGACCTGACTGGTGGGAGTGGAGAAACTATTCCTGCAAGTTGTCCTCTGACTTCCACATATGTCTCATGGTACGTGTGCCTTTCCACACACCCCCCCCCCCCGCCCAGAAATAGACCAATAATTCTAAAAAGATCCCGAGTCTTACCATATTTTGAAAAACATTTATTAGACAAAAAAAAAATTCATTAGTAAATCCACAAAAAGAATTAAGAGAACACATGTGTAGGGCAATTAAAAAGTTTTAAACTACTAACATCTCTAAATCAAAGCAAGCAGCAATAGTCATGCTGGCCAAATGTTCTTTTGAGTGACAGGGTTATCTGATATTACTGACAGGCCCGATGGCTCAGCTCTGAGATGCCAAGCTCAGACGTAGGATACTGGGGGTAGGGGACACCGGGGTTGAAAGAAAGGTGCTTAGGAAGAGAAGCAGTCACAATTAAGGGTCTTTATGGTTGCCATCATTGAGGCTTGGGTAGTTTCTGAAGTTGACTTTTGAAGGCATTTGAAGGAAGCAGAATAAGGTCACAGGAGAGTCCCATGTGGGTAGAATTGCAGCTTACAAGGTAAGAACACCCTAGGTCATGGGTACGGTGTAGGGAGTTAAGATGTTTTTACTATACACATAATTTTAGTGCTGTTTGTGAGTGTTCAAGAAAATATTGTGAAAGAGAAAGTCATACCAGGAAAGGACAGAAAGACAGAAGCATGCGTGAAGACGTGGGGGAAGAGCATGAGGAAGAAGACCTGCTGTGGCTGGTCTGGCCCATGATGCTGGGAACTCCATGACCACTGAGTAAGCCAGACTTACTTGCCTGTGGAGAGAGTATGTTCCCAAAAGCTATCTGGCCAAGGACAGTAAGAAAACTGCACTTCTTAGGGCCCAAATGGTGTAGAACTTTAACTTTCTAGCACCCCGCCCCCATAAATCCACCTTACAACATGCTTACAGAAAAGGATTCTTTAATTTGTTTGCCCCAGGGATAGGGTTCTCTGTGCAGCTCTGGCTGTTCCAGAACTCACTCTATAGACAAGTCTGGTCTCAAACTTTGAGATCTGCCTGCCTCTGCCCCCCCAAGTGTAGGATTCTTTGACTTTTAACCTTACTATAACATGCACTCTGTAAGTTATGGAAAGGCAGAGGAGAGAAATTCATTAGAAACCTGTAGCTTATTTTCCTTTGACTTGGCCAATCAAAATGGTTAAATGGCTCATATCATTCTTGTCCTGTACTCGCAAAATTCCAGTCCTACCATAAAACTATCCTTCAGATGCTGGTAAATTATTAGTAATTGCGATCATAAAGTTTTCTCTCCCTGTAAACTAGTCATTTAAGAAGCTCTTTAGCAGTATAGAATAGTGCAGTATAGTGTAGCGTAGCACAGCCTAGTCTTTAGTTGTAGTGTGTGCGCGCGCGCATGTACATGTATACCACGATGCATTAGAGGTCAGAGGACAACTTTGTGGAGTCAATTCTTTTTTCTCTCACATGGATTCTGGGGTTTAAACTCGGGTCTTCACATTTACATGGCAACTGTTTTTATCCCTTAAGCCACCTTCCAGCCCTAAACCAACCTTTTGATCTGAAGAACATTTATTTTTTACTAAGAGAACATGCTTTGAAATTTGTTGTTACAAGTTCAATAATAGGTATTATTATATTCTGGCCCCTGGTCAGCCTAGCAACAGATTTCAAAAAAAAAAAAAAAATAAAAATAAAAACGCTGGGCAACATTCAGTTCAATCAAAGCAGTAAATATGAAAAGATGCCCAGGTTTACGCCTTAAGCCTAAAACCCTGACTTACAACATTCCAGAGACCCTGCAAGGAATCTGAAATTACTTAAATTATGATTCTGCTGCAAGTAGCCACATGCTTTGTGCTACATTTTCTGTCTGTCTGCTATAAATTGTTCTTTGTAATTACTCATGTTCATTTGGGTTCTCTTAGTAATAGATGGCAAGATAAGATCAAAACTGAAAGTTTTATTGGGGGAAAGACCTGTGAACTATCCCGATGGGGGGGCAAGTTGTAGGGGTCTCTGTGATTTCCAGTGTCAGCAAGTGATGACTGTTCCATTGGAGGGGAGAAGGCAGTTCATTCCACCATATTCAGTAGCTGGTGTTGATTCAGACTTCGGACTCTGACCCTGAGTGGTTTATTTGAGGCATATTTAAGCCCAGCAGATTTTGATGAATTTTTCTAGTGATAATGAATTCAATCTCATGTGCCCAATAAAGCACACATAAACCTCTTTGAGGAATAAAGCAAGCTAAATAAGAATTAGACATGACGACAGGGAAACGCTTTGTAAAGTACGGATGACACTTAAAGATAGGTTCTACAGATGGACTACATATGACAGCTTCCCTAAAGATGGGTTCTACTGATTGACTGAGAAAAACAAGCTATGTATGATAAGATTCTGGGGAAGGCTCTGGTGTGCTCTCCTGAGCCACTCGGCACAAACATCACTAGGGTAGAATGCTTGTCCATTCCCAGCCCTCTGGGTGGATTACAGGCATAGAATTCCTTCCCTTAAAGGGACAAGCCTATGTGCTAACATTCCCAGGTTTCCTAGCTTATCAGTGAGCACAAGGACCTTCAGACTTCTATAGCAGGTATGGCCTGACATCTCATGAACAAGCCATGGGGAGCAAGCCAGAAGGGGAGCAAGCACCTCTTCATGGTTTCTGCATCAGCTCCTGCCTTCAGGTTCCTGCTGTGCTTGAGTTTCTATCCTGTCTTCGATTGATGATGAACTGTGATGTGGAAGCAGAAGCAGAATAAACCTTTTGCTCCCCAAATTCTAGGCTCATGGTGTTTTATCACAGCAACAGGAAGCCTAACTAAGATACCCATGTTCAACCAGGACCCAAGCACAGGTGATGGGGCTACCCTTCTTCAGGGCAGGTCTTCTACCTCAATTGACATAATCTAAGTGATCCCTCACAAGTGTGTCTGAGAGCCTGTTTCCTACATGATCCAGATCCTGTCAGGTTGATCATCCACATAACATCACCCTCATACTCATTAAGGGCTGGAAAGCAGGAAGGCAATGGTGGATCGCAAGGAGCTAAAGAGGGGGATCCGAGTCGACTCTGCTTCCGGTTGGATACTGAGAGCTGTCATTATCACGGCTGCCACACCGTTTGTGGTGAGCACCGAACTTACAGTCTTCAAGTTTTCTCATTAATGTTTGATGGATGTGAATTCAAGCATTATCATGCCATTAATATTACTTGATAACTGATATAAGATATATTACTTTAAAAAGAATTTTTATACTCATTTATCTTGTGTGTGCCTATGGAGGTCAGGGGACAACCTGAGGGAGTCCGTTCTCTCCTTTCACCACGTGGGTCCAGGATTGAACTAGGGTCATCAGGCTTGGTGACAAGTGCCTTTACCTGCTAAGCCACCTCACTGTCCTAAAATATGGTATGATTAGCAAAGGTTTTTCCTTTGCTAATGTATGTGTCTGTATGTATTTGTTTTCCTAAGACAGGATCTCTCCCCATAGCCCTAGCTGTCCTGGAACTCATAATATAGACCAGGCTAGCCTTGAACTCACAGAAACACAAGTGTCCCTGCCTCCCATATCCTGGGATAAATGGAATGACCCTCACTCACTGTATATTTTATATGTGTTTTTGACGTATATAAACTCTTTTTTATCTCATATTGTGATAATTAGTATAGAGCAGCACAGTTTTGATTTTTTATGGTCTTTTATTTTATGTATATGAGTACACTATAGCTGTCTTCAGACACACCAGAAGAGGGCACCAGATCCCATTACAGACGGTTGTGAGCCACCATGTGGTTGCTGGGATTTGAACTCAGGACCTCTGGAAGAGCAGCCAGTGCTCTTAACCACTGAGCCATCTCTCTACCCCCTCTTATGGTCTTTTACTAACAACTCAAAAAATAATTTAACATGATATTTTTCAAAATGTTAATTTAGTGAATGTTCACTAATTTGGTTGACTAAATTAGTGTTGACTAAATTATAGAATATTTTCAAAATATTTTTACTTAGCAGAAATGACAAGAAAAAGAACAAATGTTGTTCATGGATCACAGGCATTTGTGACTTCAGTTCCTGGAGCTCTGTCATCCTATTCTGGTCTCCAAGGCCACTGCACACACATGGTGCCCCCGGACATACACAGGTAACGGTGATACACATAAAATAATCTTTTTTTTTTTTTAAAAGAAAGGAACTAATGTTGGCTCATAGGTGACAAAAGCAAATCTAGTTTAATTTAACATGCAAATTAGTTTCTGGTCGCAGTTCATCCATTGGCCCATGTTAGCATTTTGCCTAAGCTCTGTCCCACAGTTACCTGGCAACAGACAGGTGTACCTGACTGTGTGCTTGCCCTCTCCACTCTGTATTGCTCTTGCCTTCCTGTTCCTGCTCAGTCCTCTCATCCCTTCCCTCTCTCTCTCCATGTGCTCATGGCCCGCCTCTCCTCCCCCCCCCCATCTCTACTACCCTCTCAACTCCCCTCCCATGCCCTGAATACACTCTATACTATACCGTCGCATTGCGTGGCTGGTCCCTCAGGGGGAAGGGATGCTTAGCATGGGCCCGCGGAGGCAGCCCCTTCTCCCACACCTGACTACACATCCATCATGTGGAAAGAGCTTCTTTCTCTCTTTCTCTTTTTATAAAACACAATAGCTGGAGAGTTGGCTCAGAAGTTAAGAGCACTTGTTGATCTTGCAGAGGACCCAGGTTTGATTCTCAGCATCCACATGGCAGCTCACAACCATCTGTAACTCCAGTTCCTGGGAATCCAGTACCCTTTTCTGACCTCCTTGGGCACCAGACATGCATATGGTACGTACGCATACACGCAGGCAAAATATTCAGACACATGAAATAAATACATCTAAAAACTTTATCCTCTTTAATGATTTCAGCTATGTCCCTATCATATTGTACTTACAATTCACATTATTTAATGATCAGGCCAGTGCACTGTCTGTCTGTCTGTCTGTAGTGTCTATCAGCTCTGCAAACACTTTCTTTCTAAGCAAATCACATAGCCATGGGGCTGGAGGCCCAACCTCAGCACCAGAGGAGACAGAGAAAAGATGCTTGAGGTGGGCCCAGTGGGTCTGTGCCAGTTATCCGATGGGACAGGAGCTGTTGAGTTATCAAGATGAACAGCATCTTCTCCCCCTGCTTTTCTATTTTGACATCTTACTAACACACACTTCATTCCACCCACCCAAATTATCACTGTTTTAAACTAATGATTCTTTCATGTGAATTTTAAAGGGTTTTAGTTCAGATATTTCAGATCTTGCTCTTCTTGATGATTCCCACAGGAGGCCTAGTGATCTGGAAAAATCCATTCAGGGTTCAGAATAGTAAACACAAGGAAGGCCCTGTCTTCTGCTCTGCTGTGAATGGCACGCACGCTGAAACTGCCTGTGGACATCTATGAAGGGGCCTCTGAAAGGAACTCTCGCTTGCTCCAAAGGGAGTAGGCTCTTACTATATTGTCCAGGCTTTTGTCAAACTCCGTCTCAGGGTTAGTGAGGTGGCTCAGTGGCTAAAGGCGCTTGCTGCTAACAGCCTAATGACCTGAGTTCCCAGGAATCTACACAGCGCTAAGAACCTACTCCCTGTACTAGTTCTTTATAACCTGTCTACCCATGCGAGCGCGCGCACGCACGTGTGCACACACACACACAGACGGCCCTCTCCCCCATGGTTTTGTTTCTCTCAGGAACTCTAATATGCATGGATTCGTTTATTTAATCTACTCAAGTGTCCTGCCAACTACTATCATCTCCCGTTTACACTAAAGGATACAGACGCACAGGGACATTTAGTACCATGTTCAGGATTACAAAGACATCAAGGAGTGGAGCCAGGACTGAATTTAGTTCATTTAGCTCCAAATTCAACATTCTGTATCATTGCTGTGGCCTTCATGAACTCTCCTGTGTTAGTTCACCTACATTTTAAAAGGCACCATCAGGCCTGGGAGGTGGCTTACTGGGGAAAAGGCTCACTGCAAGAGCTTGATGACCTTAGCTCTTCATTCCTGGAACCGATGCTGGAAGGAGAGGACACAGCTCTCTGTCTGACCTCTACGCATACGCCGACACACACACATGCTTTCTTACACGCATGCGCATGCATGCGCACGCATGCACGCACCCAAGCACACATATGATTCCTAAAAGTTACTATTCTAGAGTCCTAATTTGGTTCCCGTTGCTTTAATAAGACACATACTAGAAGCCACTTGGGGAGGAAAGGGTTTATTCCATCTCACAGATGGCACAGATGTAAAATTCCATCATGAAGGGAAATCAAGGCAGAAGTAAAAGCAGTTCCTGGAGGCAGGAACTAAAGCAGAGGAAAGTCAGTCAGTGGTTTGCTCCCTAAGGCTAATTCAACTTGCTTTTGTATACAGTCCAGGACCACCTGCCCAATGGTGGCACTGCCCACTGTAGCCTGGGTCCTTCCACATCGGTCATTCATCAAGGAAGTGCTCCTCAGACTTGCTTACAGGTCAGTCTTCTATCAACTGAGGTTCCCTCTTCCAAGATGACGTCAAGTTGTCCCAAACTAACCAGCACACCTAGTCATAGTAAGAATTGTGTACAATCTACTTTATTGGGGCTGGGAAGACAGCTCTGTGGTTAAGAGAGAGAACGGCTTTATAGAGGACCTGAGCTTGGCTCCTGGCAATCCAGGGTAGGAGGCTCATACCAGCCCATAACACCAGCTCCAGAAAACTCTGACACTCTCTTCTGGCCTGTGAGGGCCACTGCACTCACATGTGCATACACACAGACATACATATGTAAACATAAGTTAAAAATAACAGTACCAGCTCTCGGGGACGGGGGAGATGGTGCAGAGGTTTGGAGGTCCTGGGTTCAGTTCCCAGCACCCAGATGGTGGTTCACAACCACCCACAACTCCAGTTCCAGGGAGGTATGATGCCCTCTTCTCGCCTTCATGGGCTCCAAGCATATACTTACATACAGAAAAAAAAAAACCAAAAAACAAAAAACCAAAAAACCCACACTCATACTTATAAAAATAAAATAATAAATCTAAAGAAAATCTTCAAAAGGTATTTATTTACATGTGTTTTATAAACAACTGATTAAATAAATTAAAAAAAAAATCATGGCAAAGGCTTGCAGCTCTCATCACAGGCTCTCTGCCCGATACACTCAAGGTGAAGTTTCACAATAATGGAAATGTCTCCATTAGCAGCATTTGCTCCTTGAAGCTATCACATGCATTTAAAGACATATTATGGAAATTACACACTTAAAGGATACAGAAACAGAAAACAGCGTGAAGTCAATAACTCAGAAAGTGACTGCGAGTCTTAAAAGTCAATACAGCGCCCTTTCCGCTCCCAGTCTCCATAGCGTGTGGGCTCTGGGCCCCTGGGTCCACCTTTTTCTTTGGTAACTGGATTTACATCATCCGGAAACTCTAAGAAAAACAGAAATATGGAGAAGGCAGTCAGCAGAGATGGAAGGAAATGATGTGGTCAGTTTTGAGGATGGGACTGCATAAGTTGAGTGAGTGCCTGGGTTAGCACAGTCTTTCAAGGAACTGTGATGTGGCTCCTCCCCTTCTGCCCTCAGAACTTGAGAAATGCATTTTTCACATTCAATCATCTTTACCACTAATACTAATGACCCCCAATTCTTGGCATGCTTTCAAGTCTAAAAACCACTAGACAGTAGTTTCCTAAGTGGTGATGGACTCATCAATAGGAGGGAGAGAACAGCCTGCAGCTTCACTGAACTTGGAAGGTTTAGAAACAAGATCAACATCGTCTCCATTTTCTTTCCAGTAAGATGTGTGTGTGTTGGGGGGAATCACACTTGACTTACGGTGCTGAACGGAACAAGATCATGTATGTAAAGGGTCTAGCCCAGTGACAGGTGTGTACAGGTGTTGACAGATTCTACTTGTGAGCACGCCTATTGCTTAAAAGGATTTTGGCCTCAGCAGATGATTTTAGGAATATAAGGTACAATCATTGGTCCTAACACTGTGTGTCCATGATCTAAGGATACAGCTTAGTAATAGAATGCTTGTTTTTATGCATACATGCATGCACACACACACACACACACACGTACAAACGCAAACACGCATACACTGCATGTTCACTATATGTCCAGCCAAATTCTAAGAATTTTAATTTTTTTTCTTTTTTGACACAGGGTTTCTCTGTGTGGCCCTGGGTGTACTGGAACTCACGCCATAGACTGGGATGGCTTTGAACTCACAGAGCTCTGCCTGCCTCTGCCTCACAAGTGCTGGGATTAAAGGCATTTGACACTATACCCGGGCAAGGGTTTTAAATTTTAATCAATCAGTCAATTTGGTATTATTCATGTTTGTTTACGTGTCACTCATACTGCCCAGGCTAGTGTTAAATGCTGGGGTCAAAGGATCCTTCTGTTACAGCCTGATTCTGGGCTTGCAGTTCTTTATACACAGCCACTCCCTCACTCCACGTAATAACCACGTGAGACAGGAAACAATGCAGTCCCCATGGTGCAGGTGCACAAGTCGTTCAGGGTCACCTAGAGCCTGAAAGCTGAGAGCCAGCCTGAAGGCAAGTCACATGCCATACTGCTCTGTGTGGAGGGGACAGATGAAAAACCAGTCTCCCAGCAAAACTAAAACATCACTGCCCCCAAATTATGCAGCCCCTCTGCAGACAAACCAAAGAAGATAGAGGATTTCCCCCTGAAACTTCCCATAGGTTTTGTCCGTTCTGTCCTTGCTGCACCATGACTAACTTTCTCTACACTTGGCATTATTCTGTCTTCTGGGGATCATCTGTGCTCTCCCATGAAGCCCTGTAACGGAAGCTTGTCTTTGTCCCTCATTCCTGGGGCTCTCTGAGTGTGATAGCTGGAAATGCAGAGGCAAAGTACATAGTCTGTGTGGCTTACACAACAGAGGCCTCAGCCAGCAGCCAGCTTGGCTGCGTTGGAGTGAGAGCCCTCTTCCTGACCTGTGGATTGCCCCTTCTTTCTGAGTCTTCCCAGGGAAGGAGGGAGAGAGTGAGGTTTCCAGTGTCTCTCACAAGGGCACTGGTCCCACCACAAGGCCCCCACCCATATGATCTGAACCTATTTATTTCCAAATACCCCCACATTTGGGGATGACCCCAAATAACAGCACCAGGAGGAAAAAAGAATAAGCCGAGTTGGGTTTAGTGTATGCTTGAGGTCCCAGCTGTTCAGGAAAGGAAGACGGGAAATTCTTGAGCCTAGCGATTCCTGGTTAGTCTAGACTATGAGACCCTTAGTACATACACGCACACCCACACACGCATTGCATGCCCCTTCTCATTGCTGACCTCTGCCACCAAACCTTGACAGTCTCTCTCCTGCTGAATCCCATGCCACGCGCCTGCCCGATGCTTGCCTCTAGTGTGTAGTAACTCAGCCGTTTCTAGCTTGCTCCAAAGATGAATACAGGCATTATAGCTCCATCCATTCCCACCCCCACTCCTCATCAACACCCATACCAGGGACCATCACATACTGAGGCAATGGAGGTCCCTGAACCTCCTTCTAAGGACTTTCTCATCCCCTCAGTGTTTCTTTTGAATCTCTCCTGTACGAGCACACTCTTCCCTTTTCTCGTCTTTGCATTTGCTTAATTTCTGCCCTTGTTGTACTCAGAAGTTTCCCGAATTTTCCTTCTCTTACTATGACCTGCCTTACACTCTTAACGCTGCTGTAATTTGCTAATCCATCTGTTTTTGCCTCTTACATCTCCAGCCACACGGGCATGGAAGCTAAAGTATCTTTCTAAAGCAGGCCCTCTTCCACAGTAGACTGAGCAAAAGGTACCAGACACAAGACAATAAATTCTCTCATTTATCTAAAATCCTACAAAGAGCAAAGTGACAGGGATTGGGGACAGATCAATGGGTGTAGGAAGAGGCAGGGATAAGGTTGATTAAAAAGACACAAAAGATCACCCTGTCATGTTAACCTCATGCTGTTTACATGACTCCAAACATCCCTGAAAACTCACGGACCTGCATACTTAAATCTCACTTTAATAAAAATGATTAAACAATCCCCAGTCCAACATATTTTTAAAAATGTCACCACACGAGGTGGTGCATGCCTTTAATCCAGACACTTAGGAGGCAGAGTCAGGAGGATCTCTGTGAGCTGGAGGCCAGCCTGGTCTACACAGGGAGCTCCCGTCCAGCTAGCCAGGGCTACTTATTGAGACTCTAACCAAACCAAACAAACAATTCACCAAGACATTTCTCTCTCCTCCCTGAGGTAGGATGTCATGTAGCCCAGGCTGGATGCCTTCAACTTGTGACTATGCTTCCGTCTTCCTTATGTTTGCATCACAGGCCTGTGCCACAATGTCATGTATGTACTCGGAAGGAGCCCGGGCCTCCAGGCCTCTCACCCCAGCACCCTTCCAATGACTGACCCACAACCTCTAAAGGCTTAGCACTTCCCTCACTGACCACGCCTAGATTTAAAGTGTTTTCATTACACTGATTGGCAGTGCATGTGTATATGTGTGCTGTGCCGTGTGCGTGTGGGCACACATGTGTGCTATGGTGTGACTGTGGAGGTCAGAGGATGATACTCAGGAACTGTTCTCTCCTTCTACAGTGGAGTCCCCGGGACTGAGTTCCCAGGCTTGGTAGTAAGTATCTTTATCTACTGAGTTCCCAGGCTTGGTAGAAGTAAGT
>JADRCH010000031.1:2418528-2431790 GCA_019843965.1 Rhynchomys soricoides
AGTAAGTATCTTTATCTACTGAGTTCCCAGGCTTGGTAGAAGTAAGTATCTTTATCTACTGAGCTGTCTTTCTGGCCCCTACCTCTCAGATTTAACATGAAAAAGCCTGGCATTCTATTAATCTACTGCTTACACTTTACGCTGAGGCCAATTAGCCATGTCCGGCACATGCCATGCTCCATGCCCAGCACATGCCATGCTCTGTGGTCTCTCTGCATGGCCACACCTTCCTCTCCTTTAAACATCTTCCCAACACATCTATTTGTCAAGGTTTGATTTTTCCTTTCAATTTCACTGTCCCATCCTTTTCTGATCTATTTGGTCTGCAGTGCTAATTACCACCAGATGCTCACATATAGCTATGTATCTCATCGTCTGTTTACCTTATTATTTATTTTTTTAATCACAGGACAGAGTCTGGTAATGTATCCTATGCTGACCTAACAATCACTATTATACCACAACAGCAGCCTCCTGGGTAATTCCATGTGTAAGCCACCACGCCTGGCTCCTTCGTCATCTCAGTGGTGAGACATACGCTCTGCAACAGGACAGCCTAGAAATTTTCCTTAGAACGAAACCAAGGCATGAAGAAGACAAGTTAGATACTGCTTGCTTTGGGGCTCTACGGGGAGAGCAAGAGGGAATGAGTCTGAGAAGAGTTAAGGGGGAATCAAAGGAACTCGGCTTATAACTGGCTACAGGCAACAGTGGGACACTAATGAATGACCCTGCACATTAGGCTTCTATGAACTGGAGAATGGAGTCTACTGGAGAGAGAGCAGAACCAAACAGGCTGGTAGATGAAGGGGGGGGGGAGAAAGCATGGGCACAGGGTATGATTAATTTTAGAAGCAGTCATTTTAAGATGTTTAGAACACACACAGATCAGACAGGACAACTGAGAAGCACATATGAGATATGTCACTGGAAGAAATGGCGGAAGTGGAGGAGAAGGTGAAGAAAGAGGACCAGAAGCTGACCTGGAAACTTCGAGAAGCGGTGGATGGCACCGCTCAAGGTTGTTGACTATTCAAGGAAGGCTGGAAGGTGGTCTGCTGGCACTGGGGGTTGCCGTTTTCTAAGGAACGGTAGTTTGAATGTGATCACTGGGCACTAATAAACAAAGATGTGGATATCCTGATACAAACTGCTGCATGTCTGCCTTGTGTCTATCTCCTGACCTCTCTCTAACGGGTAAGACCTGAAGCCCCGATGCCAGCACTATGCTTTTTAGCATCTCAGCTTCCAATTGTGAGCCGAAAATAAACTTCTTTCCTGGTTTTCATTTGCCCATATTTCTGTAAGCAGCCGTGGGACAGTTAATCTCGACTGTCAACTTGGCAAGATGTAAAGTGTCCCAGTGGACACATTGCCGGGTGTTTCTTTCTGGGAGTGAGCTTTCGGAGAGAAGGAGAGATCCACCCCAAATATCCACCATATACCATGGCTGGGATCCTGAGGAGAAAACCAGCTGAGCACCAGCATTTGCCTCTCTCTGTTTCCTGACAACAGATGCAATGTGACTGTCAACTTATGCTCCTGCCACCATGTCTTCCATTATGATGGGCTGCACCCCTTCCTAATCTGTGAGCCTAAACACACCCTTACTTCCTTTAGTGGCTTTTGTCAAGAATTCCTTTCTAGCAATAAGGAGAAAGTAACCACTACACCACTTTCCCATGCTCCTCCCGGCAATCCCAAACCAAAGTCAATTAGACAGAAGCATTTCATTGATGTACTGGTGTCCTATCAGAGGTGAACTGAGTTTTTAAAATGTCTCCCCATGAAAAGTCACCAAACACAATCAAAGTAAGAACACCCAGGCTGGAGCGGTGGCTGGGAGAACCAGAATTTGCTTCCTAGCAGTGATGAAGGTGACTCATGACGATAAATTATGTTTAGTTTATAACTACATTCAAAGCTCTTTATTCTTTTTTGTTGTTGATGCTTATGTTCTATTTTGTTTTCCTTTTTTGTTTGTTTGCTTGTTTTGTATTTTGAGACAGGATTTCCCTGTGTAGCCTTGCCTGGTCTGGAATTTAAGAGATTCACCCGCCTCTACCTCCTGAGTGCTGGAATTAAAGGTGTGCAGAAACTCTGCTGGGCAAAGCTATTTATTCTTAAAACTGCCCCGCCTCTGTCCTTAGCTACGGTGTTTCAATGAGGACAACCGTGTTCAGGTGTTTCTCACCTAAATGGCCACTCTGAAGGATTCAGCTGTGGATATCTGAGCTGAGCTTGCTTACAGGCTTTCTCCTCAAGGAGCTTAGGATCAGAAGTGAGAGGCGAGCCCCAGTGTGGCTGTTCTGGATCAGCAGTAGCTAAGAGTCGCTCCTTTATGTCCAGCGGACAGATGGCCTGGTATGAGGGAAGCTTACTAGAGTTAAGAGAACGAGAGATGTCTTCCCAAGAATATGTAGTTTGCAGTCGTTTTCCAAGGCCCAGCTTCTTCACTGTACCTTAATGCCTTGGCTTTGCCCTGTATGTTAATGGTGATTCTAATGCAGCTGATTTGTTTTCTCAACAAATGTTAAGTTTGTTATTTGTATCAAAGAAGATCTCATCTTATAAGTTTTACCGTTTGAATAATAAAAAGTATAGTAAAAACAAACAAACAAAAGTAAGTACTAAGAACTTAGAAGCCCTTTCTTTGTGACAGTCTATGTTGCCCAGGCTGGCCTCACATTCCTGATTCTCTGGCATCAGTTTCCTGAGCACTGGTATTCCAGACATGTGTCACCATTTCTAGCTCCAGAAACTCATTTTTTTGGGGGGGGGGCTTACATGTGTACATGTGTATGTATATGTATGTTTGATGTATGTGTGCTTGTGTGTTCACCCATGTGCTTGTATGCATGTGCATGCTGAGGTCAGAGAATGACTTCAGGTGTCTCCCTTCATTGTTCTCGACCTTAGACATTGAAGCAAGGTATCTCATTTGAGCCCAGAGATCATCAATTTAGCTAGTCTAGATAGCCAACTTGCCGCAGGGATCTCCTGTGTCTTCTGAGTGTGAATTTACAGTGGGTTGTCATAGCCACTGGCACAAGGGTGATGGGATCTGAACTCTGGCTCTCCTGCATGTCCTGCAAGTACTTCAGGCACTGTGGCATCTCACCAACCAAAAAGTTTTTTTTAAAGAAGTAACAAGCATACATACGGAGAGTCCATATTTACTCACTATATCCTTTATGAATGTTAAGAACAATTATGAGCATATTTCGCTTCTTTCATCTTTTCCAGTAACGAACACCGGCCACGTTACACACTGATCACTACTCACTCTGCAGTGGGTCTCTCTCCTCAGGTGAATCCTCTGGTGAGTCAAAACGACCGACCGGCAGCTTTGACTTCTTAAGGGCTTGCTTCGCAGGCTTAGGCTTTCCTTCTTGATAAGTCATTTTCCTCAAAGAATGATTCAGAGGAGGTGATCCTAATGGAGAACGGACAAAGGCATACAGTGAAAACTCTTCTCTGTACACCTACATTCTACATGGATAGGATATTCCCCTTCCTTCCAGATAAGCAGTGCTACAAAGTAACGAGACAGTCAAGCATAGGGGACAGTTTAGAAACCTCGGACTCACCGGGTTTGGAATATGCACACGGTCCTCTTCTAATTATTGACTTGGAAGCTGTTTCCTTACTTGTATATACTATGCACACATACCTCTCTCCAAGACATGCACCTAACAACCTCCTAGTGACATCAGACACCCCGAAACACCAGGATACATGCACATCCTTCTTTGAACAATGGGATTTTTCTCCTCTCTAATAACAAACCTAGACAGATTATATTCAATTGTATTCTCCTCACTCATGTTCCAAGTCAGGGCCAGAAAGGCCCAGCTGGCCTACACTGGGTTTGGATGCTTACTCAGTGTCTTAGTCAGGGTTTCTATTCCTGCACAAACATCATGACTAAGAAGTAAGTTGGGGGGTGGAGGGGAGGGTTTATTCAGCTTACACTTCCACATTGCTGTTCATCACCAAAGGATGTCAGGACTGGAACTCAAGAAGGTCAGGAAGCAGGAGCTGATGCAGAGGGATGTTTCTTATTGGCTTGCTTACTTATAGAACCCAAGACTACCAGCCCAGGGATGGCACCATCCACAATGGGCCCTCCTACCCTTGATCACTAATTGAGAAAATGCCTTACAGGTGGATCTCATGGAGGCATTTCCTCAAGGGAGGTTCCTTTCTCTGTGATAGCTCCAGCTTGTGTCAAATTGACACACAAAACCAGCCAGTACAGTTAGTAAGATAAACTGGGCCAAAAAGTGTATTTTTGAAAAGGAAACTCTTTTATTTACCATCTTATGCCTATTTTGGCAGGCTTATGATTGACATCAGATGCATCATAAGATAGAACATACACAGAAAATGGTAATGCTGCCTGAAATGTCAGCCAAAAGCAGGAACTACCCAAGCTATGCACCTTACTGACCATCCTTCTCTTCCTGTAGCTCCATAAAAGACCCGAGGCAAAGAATTCGGGCCTTCTTCATTGTGACCTACTCATCTCCTGCAGTGTAAGGATTTAAATAAAGTGTCCTTGCTACTTTACAATTCCTTCACTAAGGGAGAACCTGGCTTGCCCCAACCCTGACAGCAAAATCAATAAAACAGCATCCATTAGGGATTCACATTTTGTGCTGGGGAATGGGGAAATACACACCAGCAGGTGTAGCAGCCTATGCAGGTGTTTCCAGAACTGTCCAAGTATCCACAAGGAGAATGAGAATGTATCATACACAGGTGAAAGGTAACACCTTACATTTCAGTGTGGGGTGATCTTGAACTATGAGTGGTTAGAAAAAGCAATGAATACAAACAGCATCAAATCCTTTCCATGAAGAAAACGGCATACTGGCACTTAACAGAAATGGTCTATTACATTGGAAAACAGGTTCATTAATGTTTCTTTTGTTTAAAAACAGTGGAATGATGGATAAACAGTACTAAGGATTTGGAGCGAGCCTTTCAGTTTCTTTAATTCTCACAGATTATTTAAGATTTTAACAGCCAACAAGTATTACGTATTTGAAGGGAAACACTAAAAAGTAAAATAATTATCGGGCCACTTGTTATGAAAGCAGTAATTCTGTCTTCAGTTTACATATCTTCTCAGGGTTTGTCATCAATTAAACTTGCATTCTGTATGTTCTTGGGGATGATAATTGAGGGATATACTGAGAAAGAATGCAATAGTTTTGAAGATGTTAGTTTCTTCAGAAAGCACGACAGCACCTCTTCTAATAGTTCTTGGCTTTGTGCAATTTTCATTTTGTTCTTTGCACTACGTTTGCACTTCCCCAACATTTGGACCTGGCTGACCTTGAATTCAGAGATCCTCACGCCTAGTGCTGGGACTATAGGCATGCGCCCCCTGCCCGGGTACAAATTATTCTTGATGTAAACAAACATGTAAATTAATGACACTAATCTCCCTACTTTTCTAGCCGCACCTAAGAGCGAAGCGCTTCTCGGAAAACCACCCGCCCGTATGTCAAGCACCGCGAATGCTTCTGCAGCCACCGCGGCCGCCCTCGCATTTCGGAACTCGGCTTTCCCTGCCGGCCCCCAGCTTTTGGGACCCCGGACAGATTGCCTTACTTGTTGCTCTCCAAACGAAAGCCAGCCGTGATACGGTAAGGATCGTGGAGACCATTGCGCCGGCTCCCACAGCGTCTGCGCACGCGCACCCAGGTAGGCGGGGCTAGCGCCGCTCCACACTGGGAACCCGCGCGGTCTGCGCAGGCGTCAACGAGGGCAGAATAGGGCGGAGCTTCGCTGTGTCCCGGGCCACCCTCAACTGCTCAACCGCTCAACTGCCTTGGGTAATCCTGTAATACCTAGTCCTCAACCTTGGTCCTGCACAGTACCTGGGGAGCGCTCTTAGCCATTCCGATGGACATAAAAGACAAAACCGAAAGCCTGCACGAAAGTAATAAATTATAGAATTTACATCACCCTACTGTATGGTGCTTGAAGGCCTAAAAGAGGGAAGTTCAAAGTCCAACACAGAGATGGAAACTTGAATCACTTTCATTTGATCATTATGGACATGTACCCTGTGTGATTTTTAAAAGTTTGGCACATTTCATAGGCGTGCCAAATAATTGCTCCATAAATCTGTAGTTAAAATACTAAACATAAGACATTTAATTACATCTATGATTCCCACATTTTGAAAACAAATTTTTAGTAAGTTCAAAATATTCAGTCATGTGAATTGATTATTGAGACCATTCCATGACAAGGGTCTGTTAGAAATTATTTAAAAGCACCGAGGGGCTGAGAGATACCTTCTCTTTCAGAGGACCTGGTTTCTGTTCCCAGCACCCACATGGCAACTAGTAAGTTTCTTACTCCAGTTTCAGAATGTCTGACACACACTTCTGGATTTTGTTGGCACTAGGCATGCACATACATACATACATCATGCCAGCAAAACACTTATACAAAATAAAAATCTTTTTAAAATATTGAGCTTAAAACCCTTTAAACATGGCAAAAGTACAAATTTGTTTGTACATTTAACTGTCTTTCTCCTCCCAGAACTGATTGGCTAGCACCACTACTCAGCAACTCTAATGACTGACTTGACCTGTGCCTTTCTTCGCTAGAGTGGTATTGTTTGGGTTTTTGTTGTTTTGTTTTTCGGGACAGGGTTTCTCTGTGTAGCCCTGGCTGTCCTGGAACTCACTCTGTAGACCAGGCTGGCCTTGAACTCAGAAATCTGCCTGCCTCTGCCTCCTGAGTTGCTGGGATTAAAGGCGTGCACCACTGTAGGAGTGCTGTCTACATGTACATCTTCATGCCAGAAGAGGGCATCGATCCCTTTATAGATAGTCCTGCACCACCATGTGGTTACCAGGAATTGAACTCAGGTCCTCTGGAAGAGCAGCGAGTATTCCTAACTGCTGAGCCATCTCACCAGACTCCAACCTGCACTATAGTATTAAACAGCCTGGGGAAGACAGGTCTTTCAAGAGAATCAATTCAACTATCCAATTATAAAGAAGGTAGCAATTTGCTCTTAAATAATTATGTTTGAACTGTGTTAGTTTATAGGTGATTCTACTAGGCTCCTCCCAGGGACCTAGCAACAGCTTGTCTTCACCTGCTGCCAGGTTCTGGTGGAATTCAAAAGGACTGCTCACCACCCCAGCTCTCTGTTCCCACGTTATCCGCTGGTCCCCCCACCCCCTCTGTCCTTCTCTGTGCCCCATCCTCTTTTCTGCCCTCATGGCTGTGCTCCCACAGTCTGCACGTCTACTCGTCTGCCTCTACCAGGTCCTCACTCCCCTCCTTTACCCCAAACCCCCTTTATAGGAGATCTGTTGCATGGTATAAATTCCCAGGGGCACACCTTGGCATGAGCCCACCAGATACGCTCTTACTGCATTACATTTCCTAACAGTTTTCTTGATTTATCGTTCCTGTTATACAGCTCATCTGTGGCCTTACTGAATGGTTTGTACTATATAGTGTACTACATAACATTGCTTATCAAAAGAAATGTTTCCTGTGGATATAAATCAGGGGACTGCAATTGGGGGGGTCCACCAATCTTATCACTTATTCCATCTTCCAGACACTGGCCTTACAGGATGATGGGCAGTTCTACAGGTTGGGTTTTGGAACCAGGTTATGAAATACTTAGATGTGCTATCCCTAAAAGATGCCATAGACTCCAAAGATCAGTCTTGAGATCACTTGTGTTGAAAAGAGGAGAGGGGAAACACCCAGGTTACTTCTTACACGCGTCCGGTGCTTTACTTTCCATTTGAGGAAACAATCTACCATAACCTGTCACTGCCTGTTATGGCCTACTGTCCCAGTGTTGTGGAATGCCTGTAATTCTGCTCCAGCTACACAAGGCCTTGGGCAATGCTAAGAGTATAGAGGTAGAATAACTGGAGGGGGGAGTCCATCAATGTAACTATGGAAACATCAGAGATGTAGCTGTTTGAGGGTTATCCATGCTCTTGGTTCACCAATCTTGACAAGAATGGAATCGTTCCTTTGGTCTGTCACTGATGTGTAATATCTGGCCAGAATTTAGATTTTTAAGTTTCTCATTAAGGAAAATGGCAAAACACGACGTTTCCTTTACCACTGACTCATCCACGTTTCATATTTTTCCTACCCTATCTGTGGTGTTTGAATGAGAATGCACTCATAGTCTCCTATAGGTGAATGCCTAGTACCAAGTTAGTGGACTGTTTTGGGAAGGATTAGAAGGTGTGGCTTTATTGAAGGAAATTGTCACTGGGAGTGGCCTTTGAGGTTTCAAAAGCCAATGCCAGGCTCAGTGCCACTCTCTGCCTGTGGATCAGGATGTAAGAAGAAATTTTTAAAAATGTTATTTTTGAGTTTGAGGAGCAAAAAAGCACCAGGAAATATCATGTTGGAGTCAAGCCCCGTGCCCATTCAGATAAAAATTTTAAAGCCCTGATTCAAAATGGAATACAAGGAACACCTTATTATTCCACCCAGTAAGCTCCCAATGTGTGAAAAGGCATAAAAGCAAAGTTTAAGCAACAACCAAAATCATCAATGAAAGGCTTATGCAAATATAATTCAAGGAGGGGTCAGGTTCCAGCCTCAGAAAGCAGAACTTGGCAACTTTTCTGACTTTGGCATCCAGAAGGATACACAAAAGGGATTATGGTATCTTCCTCCACAATTAAAAGACTAGGCTTGTGGTAGGGAAGTCTCGGTATGGGGCTACCAGAGACCAGACATTTTGTGAAGCTGTGGAGGTGAAGCCTGGATTGGCTTGGAGATCTCAGCTGTGGGATACCTGTCAAGAAAAGCTGTAGAACCAACTTTTGCAACATTTTGTTGCAGTCAGCAAGGATGGAGGGGTAGAAGCGTCACCTTTGCCATAAGACACAGGATTCTTCACTGTCCGTCTGGTCCTCTGTAGAATGGGAATGTACACTCTGTTCCATTGTATGCTAGAGTATGCGATTTGCTTTTTGCTTTTACATGGGGTTAGTTGAGAGATTTCCTTGAGCAGGTAGTACCTATAGAACCTGCAGGCATTAAACAGTGAGACGAGAAACATGATTCTTTTTAGATTTGCCCAGGGAAAATCAGGGTCAGATACATTTGCTGTTCTTCATGACCCTAGCACCTGACTGGCCCTGGTCAGCTGGGCATTCTCACCAGACTCTGAACCCAGAGGGATTATTTGAATGCCAGTCTCCACAGGTTCTCTGCCAGCAAGTTCGCAAGCTCACACATCTTCCTTCACTCTTCTCAGTCAGAGGACATTTGAGCAGCATTTTCCTTTGGCTGCTGCCCTCCAATCCTGTTCTCTAGACTTTTCATCCATTCTTTGACAGACCTGCTGTTCTTCCAATACACTCTTTATTCTGTGCAAGTTAATCATGACTACTTACTATTTGCAACCATGAATGGTTACTGGTATACACTGATGAGGTTCACTCTCAGAGCAATTATACCATGTAAGATAATCATGTCCTCTGTCTTTCAGAATGTCACTTTATGGAGGTAATTGATATATGATGATTTTCCTGATAAATCAGAAATTAAGCATTAGATTTTAAACCACAATTACTTAAAACAATATCGAAATGACCCAATTTACTATGATCCTAAGAGCTTTCCTTTAAGTATGACTTTTGTGATTATGAATGAGGCCTCTGTCAAGTCGGGTGTTTAAACTTAAAAGATCAATTATCTAACCTATCTAAACAAAAAATATGTAGCAAAAATATTTGGTTGACAATGAATGTATTTATGTTTTCCAGGAACAATACCTTTGGTAAATTTATTGCTTAGTTCAGTTCATAAAAATCTTGAATAATTTTTAAAAAGTAAATAATTATCAAAAAAACCATCATTGAAATCCTTTAAGAACTTGGTATATATGAAAGACTACAATATCTAGTTATGGATGAACTTGCAGGTGGCCATTTATCACTTAATGATAGGAACACATTCTAAGAAGAGACCTGGGTGCTGTGCAGCATCAGGATCTACTCATATAAACGTACAACAGCTAGCCCATGGCACCATGGCTAGATGGACATGCCACTGTGGAACTATCCATCACTGACAGAATGGTATTCAGGCCACTGCTGCTGCATCTCTAAGCATTCTAGGAGTAAGCAGGCATTACAAATGTCATTGCTATTCCTCCAGAAAGGCATTTGCTCATTTATTAACATCAGAGGCAATTAACATGATACGAAAAATAAACATGCACCAATTAAACATAACACAGACTCAACAACCATTTGCCCACAACAACCAATGAGCGGAAACAGACCTTACCACCCACCCTCAGTGCGTTACTGTGTTCACAAGTAAAACAGGAGAAAAATAGTGAATTTAATGCTAATCAGCACCTTTTGTAAAGACTCAATATCTCCATATATCAAAAACACTTGCATCTGTACCACCAAACATGTAAAGTTAATCGTCTTTCAATTTTAAACTGAATATTCAATTTACATGATTTTTTAGCCTGATAAATTTTAATAGTATCTAAAATTTATCTAAATTCATAAAAGTATTTCATAAATTTCAACATTTAATTATTATATACAAGGAACTCTATGAAAAGGGTTACAGAGCTGCTGTGAGAAAGTTCAAGCAACATTACTAAATTTAACAAAATTCCAATAACATCAAGGCAGAGGCATTCAGAAATCTTTATAAGCTCATAATGAACAAGAAAAGTTCCAGTAATAAATGTCAATATGAGAAATAATGCTGAAATTACCAGTAAAAATATATTTTAATAAGCATGACACATGTTTAATAGCAACAATATGATTTTATAGAAAACCTTTAAAACACTGGCATGTATGAACCACCTGGTTTGATCAAATGTAAATTTAATATCTTAGGATTAAAGAAGTTGATTTCAAAACTACATTTTAGCAGCCATTATTTTACTTCCAGTTAAAACAGAATAAAGTGTTAAAAGTAAAATTTACTGTCCACTAAAAGACCCAAATTAGAGAATTTAAAATACTATACTAATCTAGCAATACCAGCCTTAATGTGATATCGTCTGAATAAGGACCGTGAAAGCCAGTAATAAATGATCAGACATACACATGGGCACAAGGTTCACTGAAATACTTACGTAGCAAAATATATGAAAAATAGAAAAGTAAAAAGATAAAATTAAAAAAAAATATTGCACAGCCACATTACCTAAAAAGTAAAGTTGATGTTTAAAAGGCTCTACACATGGATGATATAAATTATCTTCCATATAAAAAGGTATAAATATGTCATAAACTTAGCATCTGCACAACTATAATACATTATTTAAATCATTGCTAAATGAGGTAATTGGTAAGTCTCTAATGATGTTTCAGTCCTACTGAAAATATTTGAGGGCAGCAACCAGGAAAAACTTCTCTAAGAATATCTCAGAATCAAGAACAGCTATATGTGCAGCTCTTCCAATGAGTGAGTCAGTCGTGTTGGGCAACGCATTAATGACATTGTATCGAACCAAATTACAGCCTTTGCTTTGTAGAACTGGGCGAAGCAAGTTGTGGATCATTTCGGAATAGATTTGTCCTATGAAATAGACAAAAAGAAAAATTATTTTTGTATCTTAAAAATGTCTATGTCAACTTTTCTCTAATTTATAAAATTTATATTATTCCCACGTAAAGCAGAAAAGTATCATCAAATTTGTTCTTGAGCTATTATTTTGAGAACGCTTAATAAGAAATATTTACAAAAATATTAATAATAATACCTTACCTGGCCAGCTCAAATTTATTAAACACTATTTTTGTCAATCTTTTAACTCAGATCAAAGCATGTAAAAACAGTTCTCTTTTAATGCAGTCAGTTATAATTTGCTAAACAAAGAAATTAAGCTGACCACGATAATGTCTTCATCAGGTAAGATAAGGTGCTGTATAGTCTAGCAAGAACTTTTTGACAAAGAACAGCAACTTCCTCTTGTCAGAATAGGAGTTGGCTTGCAGAATTGGTTTTTGTGGTCTGAGAGGTTATAAGCACTTTTCATGCTCTCCACTATGTATTTAAATTTGAAGTTTAATTTGAAGTTGGGTTCTTTCACTTATCATTAAAGGAAAACATGGTGGTTTTTATTTTTGAGCCAGGCTTATTTCATTTAACATGGTGATATCAGATTTATCCATTCAGCATGGACGCCATGATTTCATGCTTTTTTTTTTTTTTTATTTTAATAACTGAATATGCACCACACTTCAGAGGTCAGAAGGGAAAGGATGACAACAGTAAAAGATGTGCTTCACAGAAATAGAACAGAAGAGGAAGGGGACCAGGAAGGGACAGAAAGGTGAGAGAGGGAAGATGGGAAAGACAACATCACAGCAGACCTCGCTTTTCTATATACAAAATAAACAAAACCCTGAATCTCCCTTAATTCAAAGTTCTACTCCTACCCCCTGCTCCTTTTTAAGTTAATTCACACAATGCGCTTAGCAGGTCAGGTTAAGCAAAAGAAATAAAGATTAGATATGCCACGCTTGTTCATAATAAGTAAGGGAGCTACTATAAGGTGCAAACACATTGTTTGTAATGCGTATGCATGACTTATCATTGATAGGTAAGTCACTAATGCTTCCAAGGAGGAGCCAGTTTAAGCATGATAGATTAGAAGCAGGATGCAGCCCCGAGGAATGACAAGAACTGCATATGTATGTAGAAAAATAAAGAAAAGAGATGTGCATTAGGAAGAGACTAATAACACATAAGCTAACTGCCCCCAACCCAAAACAACAAAAACCCACAGCCAACCAGGCAACCAACTAGCCAACCAACCAACCAACCAACCAGCCAATCAACCAACCAGCCAGCCAACCAACCAACCAACCAACCAACCAACCAACCAACCAGCCAACCAGCCAACCAGTCAACCAGTCAACCAGTCAACCAACCAACCAACCAACCAACCAACCAACCAACCAACCAGTCAACCAACCAGCCAGTCAACCAACCAGCCAGCTAGCCAGGCAGCCAGCCAGCCAACCAGCCAGCCAACCAACCAACCAACCAGCCAGCCAACCAACCAACCAACCAGTCAACCAACCAGCCAGTCAACCAACCAGCCAGCCAGCCAACCAGCCAGCCAACCAACCAACCAACCAACTAGCCAATCAACCAACCAGCCAGCCAACCAACCAGCCAACCAACCAGCCAGCCAACCAGCCAACCAACCAACCAACCAACCAACCAACCAACCAACCAACCAACCA
>JADRCH010000031.1:2431800-2475572 GCA_019843965.1 Rhynchomys soricoides
CCAACCAACCAACCAACCAACCAACCAACCAACCAACCAACCAACCAACCAGTCAACCAGTCAACCAACCAACCAACCAACCAACCAACCAACCAACCAACCAACCAACCAGTCAACCAACCAGCCAGCCAGCCAGGCAGCCAGCCAACCAGCCAGCCAACCAACCAACCAACCAACTAGCCAATCAACCAACCAGCCAGCCAGGCAGCCAGGCAGCCAGCCAAAATAACTTCAACCAACTCTTCTCATTCTCTTCATTCCTCAGTTTTCCCTGAGAGTCAAACTGGCTTTGTGAGTCCATGCTATTCCTGAAAGTATGTTTAAAAAGGAAGACTTTTGTTGTGTTAGGTAACCCAGGAAGCAGTCCTGCAGCTTGGAATCTCACTGTTAAAAGATATCCATTTCCACGTGGCTGCCCATGAGTATCTTTTGTACTTCCCTATGTAGGCTCTAGCTATTCAGATGAGATGAACTGAGTACCACACTAGGCTCTGCCAATACACTCGTATTAAAAGACCCCACCATAAGGAGCTGTTTGTTGTCATGGTGCGCACTGAGAAAAGGACCAAGTGTTTAAAAAGGGAACAGAGACAATACTGAAGGCAGAAGACCCGGATACTTGCTTTACCCTGTATTTGTCAACAGCAGTGATTAAAAAAAACCACACAGTATCTTTGAGCTTTAGTAACTGAATGAGCAAATAAGACTCGGGTTGCCTTGTAGCTTCAACTAGCTATGATTTAGATTTTAACAACCAGCAAAGGAACCAAGAGTGCTCAGTGGCATTATAAGGGTGCAGTCCTTGCTGCCATCTCCACCTAAGCGGTGCACAGAAACGTAGGAAGCACAAACACCACACAACAACCAAGCCCAACAATGGAGGGGAGCCAAAGTTCAGCCTCCTTTCCAGACAGGAATGCAGAAGCATTGCTCACACAAAAGACAGCTCACATATCAGGAGGGGAAAACTGAAAACCATGAAAAATAGTCTCTGGTCACAGGAAGGGAAGGGAGGAAAGGAAGTGACTTCAAGGCGTATTCAGGCACAGTCATCCACAGACAAGACAAAACTGGCTGTGGTACTGGTTTACTTCATTACCTGACTGCTTGTCCTTTAGAGCAGTTTTACACATTTCAATGCGAGCAGAATGATAAGGAACATAGCGATCCTGCAGAGATCCTACCAGGACAACATTCTTGAAATAATGAAGCCCTAAAGGTAGAAAATAATGAATTACAATGCAAATCATAACCAGACTTAAAACTTACCAGTATCATAAAAATTAAATTTCCTCACCAGAATTATGTTTTTTACTTTTAAAATAATTATGAATCTACTCTTCATACTCTTTAGAAAAAGCCTGTTTCAATGTATGCAATCTGCATTCTAGGAGACATCTACATTTGCACTGACAGCACAGGACTCTGACATGGTAGACTGAGGACTCCGATGTGGGCCTCTAGGGTTCTGAAAGAGTACATGATGGCATTCTTACCTTCCAGAACATACTTCGTAATACTTACGGATAATCCCAAAGACACAAAGTCGCATTCTTCCATAAAAACCACTCCGCTTAAAATTATTTAAAGTTTTTTTCTTCAGTTTTCCCTCATAACACCTGTCTATCATCACTCACATATTCTGCTTATTTGACTTTGAGAAGAGAACACATGCTTAGATTTTCTTAGTGACAATAGTAATGGATGCTGTGACCCAGTCACACTCCTCCCCCTGTCCCCCACAGATCTTTTTTCTGTATAGAGGTGAGTTCAGGGTAAGGACAGGGGTTACTTGATGACTGAACAAACCCATGTAATACTTGACCTCTTAGCGTCAGCATTACTCAAATTTGCTATTTGCCTTGATTAATGAATAAAAATTCTTGGAATTAGTAAGTAAGGTAATGGCAGTATATTAGAACTGAAGTATGTAGACATGGTATTTTGTTCTAGAATGTTCCACAGTAAAGGTTTGGTATTTTATGCTTGAGTCAGAATCTTAGGATTAGTTAATTGTGGGAATGACTGTTGATTCTGAAGGCAGGACTTTGGAGACATCTTTTTTCTTTTGTAACTCAAGGAGAATGATTCTTAAGAGGTTGAACCTACAGAAAGACCAGTAACACCTATGGCCAATATCACATATGGAAAAAATAAGGCCATTCTGCCCTTTTCCTCATGAAATGCTAGCTAACAACTGTTTTGAGTGACAAGCTGAAAACCATAATTTTCAAGCAGTAATAGAAACAATCAGATATCTATAAAGGAATTAATCAACTGCATACATACATAACAAAAATATTTCAAAAAAATATTGAGAATAAATGAATGCCTTCTTCACTGTCACATCTGATGAATCCAATCTGTTCCCTCTTTGGCATCACATTATGGGGAAGGTACCAATACCCAGGTCTGCACACTGACTAGTCAGGCCTTGAATAACTCAGTCTTTCTGAGGGAGGGGTAAGCAGAGCACTGTCAGCATTTATTTCTCAACGTTTTCTAACGATTATTTGTTGTTCATTTCCCACTTAAACAAAAGAATTTGACCATTTTGTTTTCTCTGTATAACTATTTTGCCCACATGTATGCATGTATACCATACTTGTGCCTGATGAGGCCCCCATGGGCCAGAGGAGAGTAAAAGATTCTCTGGAACTAGAATTACAAATGTCTGTGAGCTGCCATGCTGGTGTGAGGAATAGAACCTGGATCAGCAAGAACCCTTGACCTGTGAGGCATCTCTCCAGCCTGCCACGGTCTTTTCCCACTTTGTGAGGACAAGGCATTTCATCACTTTTAGATGGATGTTCAACATCAGGAAAATGCAAACCAATAGCCTTCCAATATACAAACAGCCAAGAAAGAAATCAGACAAACAGTACTTTCCATAATAGCATAAAAAATAAATTGGGATCACTAACCAAACAAATCAAAGAATTTTATAATAAAAACTTTAAGATATTGAAAAAAATTTGAGGAAGACAGCAGAAGACGGAAAGATCTCCCATGTTCATGGATCAGCAGGGTTAACATAGCAAAGACTGTCATCCTACCAACAACAATCTACAGGTCGGGTACAATCCCCATAAAATTCCAACACAATTCTTTAGAGAAATTGAAAGGAAAAATTTAAATCTCACAGGGTAACACAAAAAACTTAGGATAGCTAAAACAATCAGTAACAACAACAACAACAATAACAAAAATCTAAAGTACCACAATCCCTGATTGTAAGCTGTACTGCAGAACTATAGTAACAATTTAATAAGTATGGTATTAGCATAACAACAGATATATTGATTAACTGGGATTGAATTAAAGATCTACACTTACATCTACACACCTATGGAAACTTGATTTGTGAGAAAGAAGTCAGAAATAGACACTGGAGAGCCCAGTGGCCAGTATCTTCAAGTGGTGCCGACCAAATTGGATGGCTGCATCTAAAAGAATGCAAATAGATCGCTATCTTGTGCAAAACTCAACTTCGAATGTACCTTGGACCTCAGTATAAGAGCAGCAAACCTGAATCTAATAGAAGAGAAAGTAGTGAGTAGGCTTGAAGCCATTGGTACAGGAAAGGACATTTTGAACAGAACACTGATAGCACAGGCACTAAGACCAACAACGAATAAATGGGAATCTCATGAAACTGAAAAGCTGCTGGATGGCAAAGAACAATAGATGGACAAAGCAACAAGCTACAGAATAGGAAAAGATTTTTATCAACTGCACTTCTGTAGCATGCTAATATCTAAAGTGTATTAAGGAACTAAAATAAGAACATCAAGGAGAAAAGTAACTTAATTAAAAATGGGGTTCAGAACTAAATAGAGTTCTCAAAAGAACTGAGAAACAAAAGAAATGTTCAACATTTTTAGTCAACAGGGGATGCAAATCAAAACTACTTTGAGATTTCATCTTACTCCAGTGAGAATGGCCAAGATCAATAAAACAAATGACAGCACATGGTGGTGAGGATGTGGGGAAATCTGAACACTCATCCATTGCTGTTGAGAGTGAAAACTTGTGCAGTCACATGGAAATCAGTGCAGGGAATATTCAGGAAGCTGGGAATACATCTACATCAGGATCTAGCTGTATCACTCTTGAATCTATATCCAAGGATGCTTCATCCTACCAAAGAGTCATTTGCTTAACCATGTTCATTGCTGGTCTCTTCATAAAAGCCAGAAATTATATATAGACCAGATATCCATCAGTGGATGAATGGATAAATAAAATGTTTACACAGTAAAGTACTATTCAGTTCTTAAGAGAAATGAAATTCACAGGTAAATGAATGTAGCTATATATATATTTTTTTAAAAAAAAATCATTGAGTGAAGTAACCCACACTCCAAAAGACAAGTATTGCATGTTTTCTCTCACATGTGAATCATAGCTTTTAAGCTTCAATGTGTGCTGTAATCCATATAAACAACAGAGGTTAGGTAGTTAGTAAGGTACCAGGCAAGATTCTCTAAGGAAGAGCCAATAGAATACTGTGTCATGGAGAGAGAAGGGAGAAACTAGAATGCAGGGCTAAGGAGGAACAGGAAGGAAGAAAAGAGCAAAGGCTCCAGCCTTTGGAACATACGGGAAGGAACAGCACACACTCAAGACCATTTAAAATCCAAATGCAAACCTACTCTGCAGAAGCTCTGTAAAATATATAAACATATAAATAGTCCAAACTGAGTCACTGAACAATACCCCACCTAGGTATCTTTTGCTACCAAGTAAAACTTCCAATGTCGGAAATGGGTTAAATCTTGTTGAGTCATTCACCAACTCCTACACATCACAGCCATTGCCGAGGCTACTGGAGGCCCTCCACAGCCTGATGCTAAAGCCCTAGTGTGGAAGACAACACTTATGTACGTTATGAAACACAGAGAAGCTGAGCTGGGGCCAACCTAGAAGCTTCACCTCTACTGAGCGCATTCATGGTATTTTAAGGTATTCTGCATGCTAGCAGAGGAAGAAAATCATCTCCCAGCTACAAACCAGCAACCCACAACCGCAACCTGCTGCAAGTGCAACAATGGCACAAATGTTAAGGTACGAGTAAGCACCACTTTCTGTTTGAATTTAAAGTCCCTCCTTGTTAGAACCTACACTGCCACAGCTAAAGTAGCTGAGAACCTGAGATTAGATAGGTCTTGAGACTAAGGGAAACCCAACACTATTATTCTGCAGATATTTTGCTATATGCATAGAATGGTACCTCACTCAAACCACATCAAAAATCTTGCAGTAGAATTAACTTTTCTTCTTTCAAGGAATTAACACAGAGACCCACAACTAGACAATGTGCAGAGTGAGAGACTTTGGAGCACTGAGTCATAAATAAGATGTCTACATCAACCCCCAACCCCATCCCTCAATGCTCAGGGATCTATGTGGAAGAGAATGATTCTACAAGCCAAAAGTGATGGATGACTCCAAGCAAACAGTATTTGCAAGACAGGACTGATACACATATGAATGACAGAGACTGTGGCAGCACACACAAGGGCTGTACAGAGATGCACTGCTGAAGGACACAGTTGGACATAGGTCTCGTCTCTAACCAAGAAGCTATATGTAGTTGATACCTGCTAACAACAGGAAAATTTTTTCTTCAGCAAAGTCCCACTAGATATATTAACCACAGTTCAGGGCAAACTCCAGGCCCAGGAGTAGTTAGCCAACACACAAAAAATTCAATTTTTTGTATGTACTTTTTATTTTGCTATTTTTTGGGGGGATCTTATTGTCTTTTGTTTGCTCTGGTTTTCATTTCTGTGTTTCTGCAGTTTGTTTTTGCTTTTTGAAAGGAAGAGGAAAAAGAACACACAGTTGGGTGAGTAGAGAAATGGGAAGCATCTGGGAGGAGTTGGAGGAGGGAAAAACATGATTTAAAAACAAAGAAAGATGAAACATTATAGCACCATATCCCCAAAGAAAGTGCAATTTCTGACATTTCAAAAACGTTTGACATCTAAGAAACAAGAACGAAAAATATCTGGCAGTTTATAAACAGGACTGAAGGCTGTGGTGGGGGACAGCTAGAAGCCCACAGAGATGGACAAGCAGAGATTCGTGCTAGAACATACTGACTAATAGGGTTGGTGAGACAGCTGGTTAGGTAAAAGTGCTTGCTGGTCCAACCAGAGCTCGTGAATTCAACCCCCAAAACCCAGATGGAGGTGGAAGGACACAATTGCACCATGTTGTTCTCTGACTTTCAAATGTGTGTTGTAGCATGCATGTGTCTCCTCCCCCCCCCCAAGGAATCTAAAGTTCTATGTAGCTTGAGAACATAGTCCTAGCAAGCAATTAAGAACTTCTCTAACAGTTCAGCATTAGATCCACCGTCTTTCCAAAGTCATGCCAGAACGATGTATTTCCATCACCAGAAAGACACTGACCACCTGCTAGCTCGCAGCCCATCTCCCACACTGTTGCTACATACTCACCTGCTTTATTACTAAGCTTATACAAAAATGTTTGGCGAGGGTCTGAATGATCTCGACATGTCAGCTGTAAAAGAGAGCCTGATTTTTTCCATTTCTGCATAAACCACAGACCTAGAAAGTTGAATATGGTATGTTAGCACATATGGGATGGTAGCAATACATAGTTATTAATGTTATTATATACTCATTTAAAAATAATAATTAACATTTTGTTGGTTAATAAAAATTTATTTGCCAAGTACTTATTATACTCTCTGATAAACATATTTACACGTATAGTTTAATGGTGGTTCATGGGGGCTTCTGTAGTAACAAAATATATAATGGTATACAAAGAGCAACCTTGGCATGATTGTATCTTTAGACATCCTATTTAAAAGGATAAAACAGACAGAGCAAAACTTTAACTTCAGTAGGTCCAAATGTCTATGCACTGAGCTTTCAGTGTAAAGGTAGTCACAAAGAGGTACAGAAGACTGACATAAACAGCACTTGGAATGAACGGCTTATCGACATCTTCCAGTGACAATCTGAAACCACTGGTTGGAAATGGGTACAAAAGAAACTGGAATGATTCATCAATGAAAGTTTAAATGTATTTTTACAGTGGGAATCTTACTAGGGTATCTTACAAGAAAAATCCAAGGGAAAAATTAAACCAAACCTACAGGTAAACTAATGACCTGTCACATCTTCATAAACTTTTATATTAGTTTGATGCTATGACACATAGCCTTTAATCCTACAGTTATGCTTCCCTACTTTTTATTGATTTATTTAGCTTTCTGAGTGTGAACGTTGCCTGCATACAGGTCTGTGCACCCCATGCATGTCTGTTGAAAGTCCCTAGACCTGGAGAAACCATGTGGGTGCTGAGAATCACACTTGGATTCTCTGCAAGAGCAATAAGAATCCTGAAGTGCTGAGCCATCTCTCCAGTCCCCCCATTAGGCTTTTTAATTAAAGCTCAGAAAAGTGGCCAGCTAGCTAGTAGGGAAGGAAGACCTGTAAGTAACAATATTTTTATTAAATTACTTCATATATACAACAAAATAAAAAAAGAGCTTTATTTTCTATTTTACAAGACTTCAGGTACATGACAAATTGGCTCTAAATATAAATAGGAAAACATTCTAACATTATCTGCCTCGGTCACATTTTTTATATAGAACAATAAACCTCTCTACCTGTATTGACGAGAGCACTGCTGTTGTAGAGTGTACCAAGGTGAGGTCCAGAAAGAGAGAGAAAGGTATGAAGTTTGCTGAGGTAATATTTAAACCTTGGCCTTGTAAGCACTGAACGGATTATTAAATTGCCTAATGAATGTCCAATAAAGCTGTAAGAAAGAAACAGAAAAATATATTTACACACAATATTTGTCTTAAAGAGAGATACAAACCAACAAAAACTGCATGAAAAACTCTCACACTTGATAGATTATTCTGAAATATTAAGAATTTTGAGGTTTTATTTTAAGATATTATAGTTTAATATTTGAAATACATTATCTTATAAAGAAAATATGTAAGAATTGGATCTCAATTATTATGATAAGAGATAATACTTAATAACACCTATCATAATTTGTAACTGTGCAGAAATAAATATATTTAAAAATATTTGTAGGGGCTGGATAGATCATAGATGGCTCAGCAGTTAAAAGTACTTGTTGCTCTTGCGGAGGACCCTGGTTCAGATCCTAGCAACTTCACTACAGTGTCTGTAACTCCAGTTCTTGGTGATCTGATGCTCTCTTCCAGTCTTCATGGTTATAGGCACACATATGACATGCACACATATGACATACATACATTCATGAAAACATCTGAATACATGATGTAAATCTTTAAAAAAATAGTCCTATAATAACTAGGCCATAATTTTCCTCTTGAGATACACATCCCAATTATTTACTTGTTAAGCCTCAGATCTAACAATGAAATTGTACATATAAACGACAAGACAGCTTTTAAGAAATGATCTACTTGCTGCTCTTGTCTGTTGACCATTTACAGTAATGGAATGAGGAGATAGTGTAGTTGTTTAAGTGCTTGCCTAGGAAGCGTGAGGACCGGAGTTCAATCATCAAACACATCAAAAAAACAAAAACAAAAACAAAACAACGCTAGGAATATAATCCCTTGGAAGCCACATGATAGGGAAAACTGAATCTGGCGAATTGTCCTGCAGTCACCCCATGTATGCTGGGTGCTATGGCAGCCCCCCCCCCCAAGAACACAGAATAAATAAATTTTATTTAAAAAAAAAAAAAAAAGATGAGTATGTGGGTGCTTCCTTGTAATCCCAGTGCTGGAGAGGCAGAGACAGGTAGACTTCTGCGGTGTGTTTGCAGCTAACCACTCTGGTGTACTTGGTAAGGTCAAGGCTAGGGAAATAACCTGTCTCAAACACAAGGTAGAAAGTGCCCGAGGATTAACACCCGTGCCTGTTCTCTGGTCTCCATGTGTGTGAATACACATGCATGCAACCCCAGTTTTTTGTTTTTTGTTTTTTTTTTGGTTTTTCGAGACAGGGTTTCTCTGTTGTAGCCCTGGCTGTCCTGGACTCACTCGGTAGACCAGGCTGGTCTCAAACTCAGAGATCCACCTGCTTCTGCCTCCCAAGTGCTGGGATTAAAGGCGTGCGCTACCCCAAAATTTAAGGAAAAATAATTAAGAATGTTAACTGACATGTATTACTACTATGTACTTGAAGGTCACGAAGTGTTAGTTCAAAACATGCATGCCACATATCACCACCAAACCAGGGTCGACAGCCATCATTTCAATCTGCTGGAAACTTCTGGCTCTCTTGTATATTTATTGTATATGAAATTGGACTGTTTTCAAGGCACAGGGATAATATCTGCTACTACTAACCTAGTTTCTGTCCCTAAACTTTATTCTGAATATTTTATATAATAATATAAGCTTTCCTCAGTGGTGAGTGCATGCGTACATGCTCTTACACGTACGTGTACATGTACACGCATATACATGCAGGTACATATATGTGCGTACACGTGTAAAGGCCAGAGACTGACAGCAACTATCTTATTATTTCCCATTTTATTTCTTGAGACAGGGTTTCTCAATGAACCCAGGGCTCACAAACTGACTAGACAGACTTCCAGCAAGTTCCACGATCCACTTGTCGCTGGTCCCCAGCACCAGAATGATGGATGTGTACCATCATGCCTGACTTTTACATGGTGTTGGGATCTGAACTTAGATCCTCATTCTTGCATAGCAAGAAACAAAGCAATTCACCAATTGAGTCAATCTTCCTAACTCTAAAATATAGTTATGGGTTCTTACATTTTACTACACTAAATTATTGTGTGTGTGTGTGTGTGTGTGTGTGTGTGTACATGTGTGCCACAGTGTGCATGTGGAATCAGAGGACAACACATGGATGTTGGTTCTCTTCACTGTACCACTTGTCTGTAGGCCTTGCTATCTGCTGAGTTATCTTTCCAGCCCCAGTTCCCAGAGTGCAAATTAGGTTAACAGTACTACAGATTGTTTTGTTCTTTACGTCATAGAAATATAAAAATAGACAATGTAATAATATAAGTTACCTTATTTTTGAGACTGTTAAACTATATATCTGAATATACTGTATGATCTCATCCAAAAGGCGATCAGTCATGCAGTCAAAATCAGCAAAAGTATCATTCTAAACAAGAAGAAAACATATTATATACTAAAATATATACCATAACATGAAAAACTGGATACAATCATACTTTTTTTTTATAGTTGAGTTCATTTTAAGGCAAGCTAGTGACTGTAGCATTCATGCTACTAAAATGAACAAACATCTTCCTGGGGAAAGGAGTCTCAGCATCTGTAATAGTACTTGCTTTGTTTAGTTATGTCTTAGGCTAGCAGTATTAATAACACAGGGCTCCATATAATGACTTAGTTAATAAAATTTTTATATAGAAATGTGAACTCTAAAATGTTTTATGCACAAAGAGAACTCCTAAGTCAGAATGTATATCCTTTGCATATGAACTGATGGTAAATTTCACAGAAGTCAGAAGTGTCTGTAAGACCACAGGCATTTTGTAGCAGGCAAAATGTAGGAACTGGCACAAGACTCTTGGCTGCCATTGAAAATCCTGCCTTATTGTACCTGGTTTCTCTCAGACATAAGAAAGTCAACTCTTCCCCCAGGCAGTCCAAGTTCAATGTATGTCTTTACTAGTCGGAGATCTGCACTGTTTCCTAGAAAATGAAAAGTGATGTTAAAGACGAGGAGGAGGGGGGAAAGGTGTCACGTACACTACCACGCATTTCCACAGGGTTTGGAAACAGAAAATTCATGCCTTAATCCACTTGCTGAGTGACAGTATGTTGTGTAAGAGTTTCCAGCCGATATCCTTTAACAGTTGAGCTCTTATGTTTTGGTTCACTTATCTGGTTATTTGGTTCACTTATCACTTATTTGGTTCACCGAGCAGCACAGCCCTTTGGAGACTGACTGGACACAACAGCAGTCAACGACTGATTTGCTCTCTATCACTGCCCCAGGTAACCATGTAACTAATCTTGAATGTAATTTATATTTAGATTTAGTCTGTTGGCTTTCCTTTGGTGGCTACAGTTTAACCATCATTAACTAAAAATACATCAATAGATATATTTAAAGAGAGAGATAAAATATACAGATATAAAATACAGAACACCTTTAAAACGAGTAGATTTTTCTGATTCCTTTGGTTTGCTAGGAATATATACATGTTGTTATCAGGTGTTCAATTCTATTTTACCCTTCTAATATTTACTGTTTGGTATTTTATAATCAATGTATTGAGATGGTATATTTTTTATTCCTAATTTTAAAATGAACACCTCTAATTTTCACTATTAAATATAAGTCTTACATGGCTTAGAAACATATCCAATTAATCACAACTATGGGCTAGAGAGTAGCTCTACTTACTACCTAATGTTTGCTTCATAGCTCATATTCACTAGGAATGGTTCTTACATCTCATCAATTATTCAATGGAATAGAATTGAAGACCCAGAAATGAACCCACACACTTATGATCACTTGATCTTTGACAAAGGAGCTAAAACCATACAGTGGAAAAAAGACAGCATCTTCAATAAATGGTGCTGGTTCAACTGGTAGTCTACATGTAGAAGAATGGGAATTGATCCATTCCTATCTCCCTGTACAAAGCTCAAGTCCAAGTGGATCAAGGACCCCCACATAAAACCAGATACACTGAATCTAATAGAAGAGAAAGTGGGGGGGGGAAGTCTCCAACATATGGGCACAGGGGAAAAGTTCTTGAACAGAACACCAATGGCTTGTGCTCTAAGATCATGAATCGACAGATGGGACCTCATAAAATTACAAGGCTTCTGTAAGGCAAAGGACACTGTAAATAGGACAAAACGGCAACCTACAGATTGGAAAAAGATCTTTACCAATCCTACATCCGATAGAGGGCTAATAGCCAATGTATACAAAGACCTCAAGAAGCTAGACTCCAGAGATCCAAATAACCCTATCAAAAAATGGGAAACAGAGCTAAACAGAGAATACTCAACTGAGGAAACTCGAATGGCTGAGAAACACCTCATCAATTATTCATATTGATTTACTTAAGTACTGTACTTTTAAAAAATTCTTTATTGCTGTATTCGGGACACAGAAAATTTGTCATAATAATTTAATATTGATGCTACAAGCTAGAATTTTATTTATCATAGCAAATAGTCTGTTTAGGGGAGCGTTCAAATGATGTTACCAGATTTAGTAACATAGTTGGAATAACCAAAAAATGGGCTACACTCCATCTTTTTTCTATTATTCTGAACCAATTTATGTGACATAAGGACAGTCTGTGCTGTGAAATTTTCAATGAAGGAGATCTGCCAGAAAATTCTACTGTCAAAAAATCTTGTTTTGCAAATAATTTTCTGGCATGACATTCTTTGAAGATAGAATTATATGATTGGTATTGAAGATGTTTTATTTCTTGAAGAGTCTTTTAAAAAAGATTTTTACTTAAGATTTTCTTATATCCGATAAAACAGTTTGTTGTAGAAGTATAGTAATATGGCATATTAATCTAGAAATAGTTGTTTTTTTCTATTAGCTTCTCAAACTAGAAAGGAAAATCTGCTGAGTAACCATGGCTGTTGTCATGAAGCTACAGCATGATTTTAGTGATGTCTAAAATTAGTAAGGCTACCATTTTCCCCCCAATCTATAAAGTATAAGAAGCAAGATAAAAGAAAACAGGAAAATATTAAGGAACAGTCCTAAGATTATAGTTGATAAAATCAGCAAGAATACAGAAAAAATTAAAATTAAAACATTTACATGAGTGTCAGATCATTATATATATTATATATATATATATATATATATATATATAATATATATATTATATATATGGCAAATTTACTTAAAAAGGAACAAAATTCAAAATCTAATATTACACTTAGTAAAGTAAAGCATATTTCTGTTTCAAAATGTAATATTCAATTAATTTTAGCAATTCACCATTTTTCGATTTTAAAGAAAACGAAATCTTCTATTAGGAAAAGCTATTGGGTTGCCATGGCGGTGTCAATGGCTGACACATACCATCTAGACCGTGGACACAGACAATGAGGTGCACACCATCCTCAGAACCATCCTCTTCTTCCATGCTGAAGTATGGGGCTGAGGACGCCAGCAGAGGAACGTCACTGTACATGAAACCAGGCAGTTTAAGTTGCTTCAGTTCTTCTTTTGCCTGAAGGAAGCTGAAGTGAAGTATGATAGAAAACAGTCGTTACTAAAGATTGTCACTCTTTGTTTTTAGAAACAAAAAGAGAACATAATGAATTTAGAGACATGCAGGAAAACAAGATCAGCAATATTTGTAAAAATAATAAAACCACGTGGGGTCATCTAAATGTTTTTTATCAAAGGATAACTGTTTTGGTTCTTTCAGAAGATAGTCTAATTAAATACAATGAACACTTTAAGCCTGAAGTAACTTTAAAGTAAGTCTTTTAAACTTGAAACTAAGAAAATGATAGAAGTGGTTTATGCTTTGTCCAAAATTTAATATTACATGCATAGAATAACTAAAAGTCCTGGGAAAATGGCAACTGGTATTTATCATGTATGTAATCAAACTCTTTCTTCTCTGTTCTCTTACAACTTAAAAAAAAAAAAAAGAAAAAAAAGAAAGAACGAAGCTATCATATAAAGCAGAGTTGTGACCATGGTATCCAAGCAGGGTGGATTATTTGAGTTTTTCTCTAACATACCAATAAGGAGCAGCAGCAATGGAGGTACACGACTCTAACGGGGGCAGCATACAGTAATTTGGCATGCTAATACATCTAATTTGAAGACTGCAAACACCACAACTGCTCTTTAACATGACACCCATTTGGCTGAAATCAAGTGGAAAGGAAGGAACGGAAAAAGAGTAGCCTCTGGAGTCCACACTGGGTAAAGACAGAGACTTTGCCTTCTGATGCCTCAGAGAAACTGAGAAGAACCCAAAGGTGCCATTGGTTTTTGTTTGTTCCTGAGAAAAAGGGTCTATGTGGCCATGGTTGTCCCTGGGAGGGCAGGCTGGCCTTGAACTCAAAAGGATCTGCCTGACTCACTTTTGAGTGTGAGATTAAAGACATATGCTATCATATCAAGCTAGTATTTGTTTTCAAATCAATGACGGTTACCATATTATTGCTTTAGGTTTTAATCTGTTACTTTAAAAGTCTACTGTACACATGCCGACTCCTCACCTCACAGATCATGGTTTGGTCTTAGGAACCTGCGTACACAGATCAATCTGCTACCGGAAACAACTGACTTAAGCAAGGTGACTGACTTGAGTCCGTTAGGTTTAAGGCGTTCCTACAAACATGTCAATCGTTTTCTCACCGTCACCGAATGTCCCACCTGTACTCATCACAGCCTAGCTCTTCTCTGAAGTTATGAGGGAGAACTGATGAACTGACAAAGCAGAGCTTTAATCTTAGCTTACCGTACATAGAACTGCTGAAAAAAAAAACCAGATCTAACCTATACAGCAGGACCGTTCGGAAGCAGACTTGAAAAGGAATACTGTGCACATTTCGCCATTTTTAACAATCAAGGAAGCATGTTTTGTTAGAGGAACAACAAAAGATTCCACCTTTTGGTACTATATGCGATGTTCCAGATATATGCTTAGCACACAACATGAGTTTCTTTACTTACGCATGTATTTGAGGTTTGGGTGAATTTTCATACCAGGAGGTTGAAGAAGTGAAGTTGTAAGAACTGCTGCTTGGCTGCTTTGTAATGGCATCAACTTTACTTCTAGAAGAATATTTAACACACGGAGATTCTCGTGGAGCAGATGGGAAGGACAAACAACCAGACGTACAAACAGCAGGAACACCAGCCCTCAGAAAGTCGCTGCTTAGTTTTTCAGACTGTTCATGTCTCCCTTCTCCTAGCTTATCTCCACTTATATAGTGAACACTTACTGTTCCATCCACAGCTGAAAAGTCAGTTTCTTCATGATACCCATTTTGAACCATTTTTTGATCCTCCTCCTCCTCTTCCTCCTCCTTGCCCTGTTCCTGCTGAAGATCACTAATCCCTTTGTCACAGGTTTCCTGAGAGCTAACTGGGCTGTGGTAGGTAATAGCACATGCATCAGAAACATCTGTATTGCTCTGAGATCCAAAATAATTTTCCACAAGCCCTTGTTTTACCACATCAGTACTACTGGAAAGAGAGTCACCTGTATTCAGAGGGTCACTTTCAACAACAGGGGCTTCTGTACACATTTGTTTGTAATTTAATGGCTCACTGCTTTTCCCTTCCACAGTTCTATCTTCACTGAGCTCTGCGTCAGTGCAAACAGAACCTGAAACCACACAAGGAGAACCTAAGCAAATAAGTTTTGAAGTCGGTGTTGGCACTGTTTCTGTGCAGTTGTTACTAGATGCACCATGACTCTGCGAGCCTGTAAAGACGGTGTCCGAATGAGGTTTGGAGTCCCAGCTACTTCCCACACCACTGGAAGCATCTTCACCCGGGAAAACGAGCTGTAAAGGGTCCTCACTGCTTAACTCTAAGGAATGCATTGCTAGTGTATCATCGTCCAAACGCCCTGAAAAAACAACACATTGTTGTTGCAAAATAATACTTGACTTTTTAGTCTCGTCACACTTTGGCAGATCTACTGTTCCTAGACTGAATACAGTTTTACTATCACTTAGATGACAGTCGGGCACAGCAGATTTCTTACAGTTATCATCAGGTGACAGTTCATCATCAGAAGGCAGGGAGTTTATTGACGTCAAAGATGACTGTATTTCACTTAAAGCACTTGTGCTCTCAGTGCAATGACTTCCTAATGAAAATTTGACATTGTGATCAGGCTTCATCAAAAGCTGAGGAAATAATCTTTCATTATTGCAAGGGCCTGGCCCTTGGAGAGTTTCAAAGGCTACTTCCGGATTTGGATGTGTTGCAAAAGAACTTGGTTCACTTTCAACACCTGAATCTGAAAATCTAGAGGAGGCATAGGTGGCATTAGCATCTGGTAATTTAATTGTGTCGCTACTTACTACAACATGGTATTCTTTTGTAGAAGGAGCAGGTAGATTACTTCTGAATTTAGTTAATGATTCTTCAGTAGAATGACATTTGGCTTCCTGCAAAGCATCCTTTTCAAGTGGTATATCTATAGACTTGGATTTATCATTAGAGACTAAGGCCTCAAAATTAGGCAGTAAATTATCCACAAATAGATCAGTTTCTCGAAGCTCTGCCCAAGGTCCTATTTTAACAGTTAGTTTCTCTCCACTGAAAGAATCTTTACTGCTGGACTTGACTTCAAGTGCTCTAACTCCTGGAGACGGGGTTGTCTGATAGTCATGGCAATCATTTGATGAACTTCTAGATGCCAGATTGTGTTCCATATCTGGGATATCACTATCCTCTTGGGAAATAGCAAGTTTACCTGAAATGGACAAATTTGCACAAAGATTTAGGCTGCCAGAGTTCAAGAGATCGAACGGGTCTGGTTGCATATTTTCAGTATCTGGTGACTTGTGTTCAGTTCTGTCTGTATTAGCTGACAAAGAGCTAGCTTCCTTTTGACTTGGCTGTCTGATGTAGGTCTTTGGGTCAAAATTATCTCTACACATTGTGGGATCCAGACCTTCCTTCTGACTATGTGAAGGATTGCCTTCAAAGCATTTAGTGAGATCACTTGATGCTGTAGTTTTCAAACATTTGTAGCTTACTAAAACCACAGAATCTTTAGAGTTCTGTTTTATTAACTTTTTTGTGTTCTCTGGTTTCATTGTTTTCATGAGCTTAGTGACCTTAACCTTGGATTTATTTGATTCTTCATTCTTTCCTTTTAGAGATTTTGTTAGCTGCTTTTCACCTTCTGTATAGCAATTACTGGAGGCAACAGCAGGTCTGACCTTCAACTCTGGGCTAGAAAGTCCTGCTACAGAGCTTTCTTCAGTCTCATGTTTATCCATTTTACTGGCCTCTGATATCTGAAGACTCTGAATTCCCATCCAGGGCGCATCTAAGTCTTTTATTCAAAGAAAAAAAGATTCAAGTTTATAAGTGTGAGGACTCAAAGGATCAAAACTACTTTTTCTAACTATAACTTTCTACTTCCCTCAAAGGTAAATGGAACTAGCGGGGGTGATTTACTATTAGGGATGGTTTTATGTATATTTGGAAGAATATGCGGAAATTGACATACAGAGCTTATGTATTTTAGTTAGATTATACTTACCTTCAATAACTGAATCTAAATACCTATCTTCAAAGATTATAGGTAATGAATTGAGATCTCCATCTAATTCACTACATTCAATAGGTAGGGGTGGAAGAGAACTGCAGAAGGAAGTATTTTTGATAGCGGTGCACATCTGTAGATGACTCTGAGCACTGAAAAATATTCTTAAGTCAGACGGTAATGAAGAAATAATTATACCCACCTCCACTTTAAACTCTACCCTGTTCTCTTCCCCCCCAGTTCTAGTCCCTTTCAAGATACTGTATCCTTGGGAACATTCTCTTGGTCAGAGATAAATGCAGGTAAAATGAAAATTACGCTTACTGATCCTAAATTATAGACATAAAATTATAGTTTGTAGACAAACTAATTCCTAATCTACTGTATCATTTCCTGTATTATTTCAAGGTGAATGTCAATGCATACTGTTTCATGTGTCAAATTTGCTGTAAATGGCACATAGAAGTAGTATCAAAAGTTCAATGCTTACTAAGTATATAAAGAGAACACAGAGAAAATGAGTGTTCCACACGGCTGCTTTATTAATACATATTGATAAGTACATTGAATAGCTATTTACAACAAGATAAATACATTTCTAATAAAAAATAGTGATTAGAAAAACGTTCTGGGGACTGGAAGATGGATGACTCAGTGATGAAAAGCACTCAAGTGTTCTAGCAAAAGAACCAGTTTGAATTCCAGCACCCACATGGTGGCTCACAACCCTCTGTAACCATAGTTCCAGGGGATCTGGATTCCTTCTCTGATTGCCAATAGCACCAGGCACATACAAGGTGAACATACACACATTCAGAAAAAAATATCAGACACACAAAGAAAATCCAAAGAAGGTTTTCATAAAAATTCTAATGAGTCAAAAGTGTATAATAAAAACGCCATTTAATTATTGCCCAGTCTGAACAGTTAATACTTGCCCTAGTTTTATAATTCACTACTGACTACCTCTGGTGCCAAGTTATTGTTTACAGGTATTTCTAGGAGGTAAGATATGTGCACACACACACACACACACACACACACTAAAACATACCCTAAGATTTGACAAACGAATACACAACAGCATATTCTCATCTCCTCCTCCGTTTCCCTAATTTCTCAGCCACGTTAGCCCCAAGAGGACCACTGTCCGGACATTCTTCATCTTTAAGTTTTGCTTGTTCAAAACTTCATATATACTTTCAATTCACTACTTTGTGTCTGCTTTACTTTTTTCAAGTAAAATTACTTCAAACAATTCTTTAAAAAAAGAAAATGAGACCTACCCATATTCAGTAGAAAAGATGGAAGGCATTTATTTTGGATTTTTGTCTTGTTTTTCAAGACATGGTTTCTCTATGTAGCCCTGGCTGTCCTGGAACTCTTATGTAGACTAGGGTGGCCTCAAACACAGAGATTCACCTGCCTCTATCTCCTCACTGCTGGGATTAAAAGGTATGCCACCACTGTCCAGCTAGTTTGGCTATTTTAAGTGTATCACTTATATCATGGAAGGCAATGCCATTCCCATTCAGACTGTGAAGATATTACACAAACGTGATGAATGTGAGTTATTCTGACCTGAGAGAAGAAAAAGCAGAAGATGGTGGCATGGGGAAGAGCAGAGGTACACGGTACTATCAAAGGTGTGACACAGCTTACATCAAGGGACACAGTGCAAGTCCGTTAGCTTTTATTTGATCAGAAAGGGACTTGCAAGAGATAATTCCTACGATTAAACCTAATGTGACTGGAGTTCTAAACTTGAAATTCCTTCATTTTCTTCTGCTTTAAACACTATGAAGTCTGTCATTAATTATGTCTATGATATCGTATGTAAAAGGTTATAAAATAGAATTATCTGCACTTTGAATTTGTGCTACTCACTGGAGTTCTTGGTATGCGATGGCAGCTTCTCTTGGATGTTCAAAACAAAAGAACGCCTCTGAAAATCTGCGAACCTAAAGAATTTAAAAAAGGAACATTGATCATGTGGCAGCTCAGATCAGTCTAGCACAGAATACAGGCAGAGATGCCAACTCCACCAGACACTCAAAGCCAGGCCTGTGAGAACCCAACTTCCTCCCTTCAGTGCTACTAAATCACCACATTTCTAGGTTGTGTGGACTAAAGAAACAAGAGCTGAGTGAGGAAGGTCTACATTTTGTATCTCACTTCTCCTCCCTGAAGGTAAAGATGGTACTTGTCCTGTTTGCTTTGTCTATAGTTTCTGAAATACTTCCTGACACATGGGGGTCAATGTCTGCTATGACAAACATTAACATACATGACCATGAACTGACTAACTTTAGGCACTTGACCTCAAATAACAATCATATGGCATTGAGAAGAACAAAGAACACGTGCCCCAGGAGTTTCAATGTGGATAGTCTAAACAAACATACACTTTTGTAACTGCTGTTCTAGCTCGCTGCATCCTGCCGTAACATAACTATGCACAAATCACACCCCTTTCTACTAATACAGTGTTCTCTAGAACAGGAACTATGTTTGATTTTACTTTTTAAGATCAGGTCTAATTGTTTAGGTCTGTTTAGCCCGGGTCTTGCAATGTAGACCAGGCTGGCCTTGAACTCACTGAGGGCTACTTGCCTTTGGTCTTCCGGTGTCAGGATTAAAGGAGTGCACCATGATGGCTGAAGAAGCTGTGTTTTGATGACTTTTGTACCTGCTAGTATATTCTAGCATGCTATAGAAGAATGTACTTGGTAAATATATTTGAATTTGCTATTTCCTTCTGTTGTATTTGTATTTTGACAGTTATTTTTAATTATAAAAAGGGAGGGTTTTTTTTTTCTTTTTTGGTACTAGAGTACTAGTAAGCCAATTAAGAGAGGGAAAGCTATCTTGTTTGGGTATACAGAGGGAAGAGAAATAGTCACATGTTCAGATCACATGCTAAGGATTTTTTTTGGTGTGTGTATACATTTACTTGGTGACTATAAAATAACACTCACTGGATTTCTAGAGTCAGCGGGCTGCTTCCTTTCTCTCCTTAGCTGCTCTGATTCCTATGGTAAGCCTGTGCTGAGACTGATGTAAACCTTAAAGGTGCTACGGAGGACATATCTTCATTTGGTAAGTGAGGAGCTACTACAAAAAGAGCCAAGAAAGTGACAAGCCTGGCCTTTCAAGTACCCGACTGGGAAACTTCAGATCCTGTACTCTGAAGTCTTACCGTTTAGTCTTTCTACACCAAGGCTTTGTTATCAGAGATACTTCCTTGCCTTATGTACTCAAATGAGGTTCTTTTCCAGATCCTCTTGTGTGATTAGCACACTGCGATATACGCAATGAGTGAGTCTACTGTCACGGTAACTGTGGTATGACTGCCACCTGATGGCAACACATAACATTAAAATGTTAGGTTTGCAAATTTAAATCCAAGGGATACACACTCCCCATATTATTGCTTTGTTATAGCTGCTTACAAAAGTGAGTTTCATTGTAAACTCTAATTTAAAAATAATTTTCTTGGCAATAACACAACTATTCAAACTTGAGCAAATAGAAAAAGGCTGAACTTTTGCTTTACAGAGCTAAATGTTCTTTTTCTGGGCTCACTCTACTATTTTATTCAAATTGTTAAGAGTATTTGTTATACTAATTTATATGCCTAATGCTGAGTGTGTGGGGTTTCCACGGCATAGATTATAATGTTTATATTAACCTGAAAAATGAAGGCACTTCACAAATGTTTCTTTGATTGCATGTCCTTTGCTCTTTGTGTTATAGGATACTATAATGCTTTATTATACAAAACTATTTCACATTTAATGTTAGATACAATTCTAACTTATTTAAATGAATTGATTTCTCTATCTACATCTCTTCCAAAAGAGAAAATTAACAAAGAAAAACTTATTTTTTGTACACATGATAGGCCATTTTATCTATCTTTATTAAGATTTTCTAGGCCTTTCTGCTCTTCCTGGTACTGGGATCTGAACCCAGCACACATGTAAAGCAGTGCCTGCCCAAAGAGCTTTATCCCTTGCTCAGCATTTTCTGGTTCTATGGAGGGACACCTGAGTTATGGCATTACACATTTAAAGGACAATTGGATGAATTCTGACATGAAAGCATCACTGTACTAATGACACGAACATATCCGTCAAAGAGAACATGATGATGTGCAGAGACAACTGCACAGAACTAGTCAGACACTGTGAGAACCAGAGCTTGCTTTTTCCTCTTGTTTTCTTTTCTGAGACAGGGTCTACCTTGCATCCTTGTACTTGTTATATAGCTCATGTTGACCACAAGCCCCTGGACATCCTGACATGAACTACCATGCCCAACTACAATAACCGGATATAGAAAACCCCCCTCGGCCATGATAGCACATGCTTTACTTCCAGTGCTTGAAAGGCAGAGGTGGGTCTCTGTGAGTACAAGGCCATCATGGTCTACATGCTAAGTTCCAGGGCAGCTAGAGCAGCACAGTAAGACTCTGTCTCAACAAAGAAATAAACAAACAAACCCAAAACTAACCTACCTAACTAGTTAACCACTGTAAAAAATAATCCCCCTCTAAAAATCCTTGTAAGTAAAAGATAAAAAAAAAAAAAGAAAGAAATAATAATAAAAAATACAACTTGGGACCTTTTAACATAAGATTTAATAGTCCAATAATTTTGGTAGAATAGGATGCCCTTATGTTCAGGTTGAGAATATTATCTAAACTTCGTAATAATTCCATCATTAGGAAAGGGCTAAATCACAGGTATTACACTCTACTAAGGAAAGTAGAAAACCACAAATTACATAAATTTGTCAACTAAAAGTTAAAATAATTTAAAAGAAAAAAATGCCTTAGAAAGTACATTATTGGCAAATCAGTTTACTTTGGATAGATTTGGGAAGATGCATGTGTGCGTTTGGATGCTTACATATGAAAGGTAGGTACAACGGCAGTAAAAGTCAGAGTCTGTTCAAACCTTGTAAAATTAAAAATCTTAACATGCATAATCACAGTTATTTTAAAAGAATATTAGATAAAACAGTTTTATAGATGAGTATATCTTTAGAACTGCAATACAAACTTTTAACATCACGGTAAAGAGGTAAAAAATGGCAATGTAGCTATTTCAAACTCCTCCTAGAACATAGTACCCACACTGTTAAGAATATTTATTTATGTATCTATTTATGTATTTATGTATTCATTCATTCATTTTTGGTGTCTTGGTCAAATTCAGAGCCTTGTGCAAGCTAGGCGAGTGATTTGCCACTGAGTTGTAATATCAAGCAGCACACTTTTTTTTTTTTTTTTTTAAAAATCTTAAATCTTAGTTAAAGCTTCTCATAGTTCCCTGGCCCACTGGTCTCAGAACGAGGGTTAGTCAATTTGGTAGTCCTAGGTGTCAATGTAAAACTGTGCTCTCCCCACAGCCAGAACTGTAGTCAAAGGATCCATGCCAAAGTTCAGCTCCCCAGTCTTCCTACAAGTATGGTGTTAACTCAGGCAACAGTTGACTGGTAAGAACCCGATGAACTTAAAAACATGGACCTAAGTCTGCACCTCAATCATTATTTCATGGGTTTGTTTTTATGTTTCTTAGGCAGGCTTGAAAACTTCTGTTTTAATTTCTACTTTAATTTCATTACTGAGAAACTGATTCAGAACCCATGATATAATTAAAATAAACTACAAAACTGGACAAAATACATCAAACAACAGTATCAAGAACTGATGAAGAATGCATTAACATTCAAGGATGCAGGAAGATGAAACTCACAAGCAAGAAGTAAATGCAGTTTGTAAAGATGACTTCAAGGTAACACAAATGTTATAAAAGCAGCAGATTTTAAAAATCTTTTAGAGAAATTTCAGTTTTACGAAAGGTAACCAACAAGCAAACAAACCCCTCAAATACCAGGCCCTGGTTCCATCTCCAGTCAAACAAGCAAGCAAGCAAAAGAACTAGTGTTCACTGAAACGCGATGGCCACTGACAGATGTTAATTTAGATGGGTAGTAAGCATCACTTCCACCAACAGTAAAACACCTCCAAAACAAATTTAATCTAACACAAACAAATGGAGCTATGGGTACTCCACGTTCATGTATCCTGTATACACAAACACACGCACAACAGAATACACAGTATACCTGTTAGCAAGGATTTGCAGAAGTCATAGAATCCTTCTGCACTGCTACTAGGAATGTAAAATTGTACAAATGCTGTGTAGAAAAGTTTGGAGGTTCCTCAGAAAGCTAAGCAGAGAATTACTGTGCGACGCACTGATTCCATTCCTGGATATATAGTCAACAGAAACGACAACAGGCAGTCATCCAAATATTTTCAGACAAATTTCATAGCACCACAACTCACAGTACTCAGAGGGAAAAGAATTTCTTACCTTTGTCAATGTGACAGAAGCAATGTAAGGGAAGATGCTTACTTTAACTCACAATTTCAGAGGGTATTGTCCAAAATGGCAGGCACTAAATGCCTGCTGCTGTCCCTTGGTTCAGAACCAGAAGATATACTCTGAAGGTGTGACCACCTTTTACCAACTAGGCCAGTCTCAAATGTTGCAAAACCTAAAAGGGTGTCACCAGAGGTTCCCACACACAGGAGTCTGTGATGGGTATTTCCCATTCAAACCATACTAGCGGTTCATCTATCCAATGGAATTTGGCCATAAGACGAAGTACTAACATATGCAGTAACAGGATGGACTCAGAACAGTGTACTGAAAGAAACCAAGCACAACAGCCAGGGCTGTGTCCACTGATATGAAACATGCAGAAACTGCAAGTGAGACCAGTGACCACAGAAGAGGGAGGGAAGGGGAGAGCGGCAGGTTCCCATCTGAGTAAATGTCCTGGATGAAGGTAAGAGTGACGGTTGCATAGCACTGTAAATACAACAAATGCTACACAACTATATATATAGCCTTTAAGCTGTTATATATGTTTTTCTGATCTTAACAAAATGGAAGAAAAAAAAGTCTTGGGAAACAGCTACTTGTTACCTACTGCAGTGGCTCTAGAAGTCTTAGCAATATTTTGATTTCCCAGCCATTAGGCTATCAGTGGGATGTTTAATGTTTTAAGTTATCAATTCTAGTAAATAAGTACAAATGAAACATGTTCAGATCAGTTCACATTCAAACAAAATGAAAATTCGAATCCATCTTTTATTGCCATGGTGACCACAGAAAATACAATTGTGATTATATGTCACCTTATGTGAAAGAAACAGATGGCACAGCACGCTCAGAATGAAAGGTATGCTAAGGCACACTGGACTACTGTTTATGCTACTTGGACATACTACATGGAGCACACTTCCTCTCATACCTCCCGTCTCCCTCTTGTTAGACCTCTAGAGAGCTTTACTTCTTTCCTGTCATGTATACACTAATGATTTTATGTATTCATATAAAACCTAGGAGTCACAAATGATAAAAGCAAACTAACCACAAACAATACACAATACTCTCCCACCAGCAGTGTCAGGGTTCCCTCTTACCCAGGTGAAGTCTGGTGGTGTTGCTATCCGTTTGTAAGACAAAGGCTTACTATAGCCCAGGCTGCCCTTAAGTTTGTAAGTTTCTCACAGCCTCCTGAGTGCTGAGGTTACAGACATGTTCCAACAAGGTTAGCTGTTTAAAGACTAATTGCAAACCTTGCCCCATCTCTACCCCCGGGTTCTACCCTTCCTATTTCCTCTTGAATCGTTTTGCTGTGACGACCATCAAACAGCCCAGAGCCTGTGCACGCTAGGCAAGGACTCTCCCACTGCTGTTACGAAGCAATGCAATCACCATATGAAATTGGAATTTCTTTCTTGTTGGTTAGAACTACAAAATTATAAGCTCAGTAAGACCAAATGTTTGCTGCAGGCTCCATATAAAGAAAATGGACTCAAAATTAATTTTCTTTTTACCAAGGAATTGTGTTTTCTGTAGCAGGCGTACTTGATTTAAAGATACAAAGACAGAGATAAGTTCTTTCATGCTTTAGTATCCAATTATATAGGAATACATTGGATATGCCTATTTCTATATGGACATAACATTATTATATGCTATTTATTTGAAATCCAAATATAACTAGACATTCCTACAACACTATATTGACATAAATGTCATTATTTATAACATCACACACAACAGAATTAATCATTTACACAGGTTAGGGGATAATTCATCTCCATATGACTGTCAAAAACTTTGACCCTCAGCCCTAAAAAAGGGATTGTCCAGTTCAGTTGAGACTGACAAAAGTGAAAGAGACTGTCATAAGTCAGCACTAGTAAGTATATGCAAAGTTCAGCATTGCAAGTGTTCAAACTACATACAGTGATCTGTTTGGACTAATAACATCCTGGGCACAAGCTATAATTACATTAAATAGTAATAATTAACATTAAATAATTGATAAGTAACATTAAATATAGTCATCTCTGGTCTTACAATACGAACATTGTAATACAAGAGACGACATTAGGAACTGTGGATGCAACTCTGTGGGAGAGCACCTGCCAATACACTCAAGGCTCTGGGTTTAATACCCAGAACCAGAGCAAGCATAAGAGCAGGAGAGCAAGGGAGGGAGAGTGACAGTAAGTGAGCCGGCGAAAGAGCAAGAGGCTTCTTATCAGAAGTTCGCCTCTGTGACCTAGCACAATGTTGTCACCAGTGAATACATCGTAAAACCATGCACTTCACTATGCTGTCTTTCCCTGAACAAATACTGTACAACTTTTGGGCTACTTTGGTTATTACAGCCCTTTCAGAATATCATGGTAGTTTAGTAAGTTCATGTTAAATTGAAAAATGGGAGCCAGAAGTCAATCAAAACTATAACTGCCACTGTTTTTGTGCTACACTACAAAGTAAGGTACAGCATCTTCTCACTATGTCTTAACTACTTAGTTTTTTCTCTTAGGAGTTAAAATATTGGCTATATTGGTATTAGAAATAGGGCATGGAAAGGGAAGCTAGAGTAAACTGTTAAACTTTATTTTTGTCATTTAATGAATGTGCAAGTGTAAGAAGATATTCTGTCTTCCTCTATTGCTCCCTTGAAAAATGGTCTCTCACTGAATGAGAAACTCAACATTTTAGCTAGGCTGCCTGACCAAGAAGCTTTCAGGTTCCATCTGATTTCACCCTCTACGGTGGTTTGAATGCTTGGTCTAGGGAGTGGCTCTATTAGGATGTGCGGCCTTGTTGTAGTAGGTGTGGTCTTGTTTTAGAAGTGTGTCACTGTGGGCGTGGGTTTTAAGACCCTCCTAACCACATGGGAGCCAGTCTCTCTTAGCTGCGTTCAGAGGAAGATGCAGAACTCCCAGCTCCTCCTGTACCACGCCTGCCTAGACACTGCCATGCTCCCACCTTGATGATAATGGACTGACCCGCTGAACCAATGAGATGTTGTCCAACTAAGAGTTGCCTTGGTCATGGTATCTATTCACAGTAGTAAACCACAACTCAGACAGCCGCCAACGCTGGGATTGCAGGCGTGCATAGCCAAGTCTGACGTTTTACATAGTAGTGAGCTTTTGAAGTCAGATCCTCACACTTGCACAAGTGTTCTTACCCATCTCTCTAGCTCCTAGCATTTAGTTTTCTAAAAATCTGATCTGTGTCTCCCTTTTTTATTTCTTCTCAAAGTAAAGTAACCAGCTGATCTGAGTATTTACATTTATATTTTTGTTTCAAGACAGCTTTACCTCCATAAAGTATGTTATAAAGTTGTCTCCAATCTTTGCTATCAATTTCTTTCCACAAACTACACTAGGGTTCAGAAGGTAGTAATAGTAATTTGACAAAACTATATAACTTTTCTCTATTAAAAAGTTTTAAATATATTTTGAAGAGTATGTTCTCTGTGCTAAACTATTTCTTGTGAGCTTTATAAAGAGTAACATTCAAATAGAGTTATTTTCTATTGACTTGTATTAAGAATTACTTAGCCTTGCCTAGGATCAAAGAATTTTTGTGTTGTTTTTCTGTTAAATAATAAAGTATTTAAGAATGGCACACAGGGCAATACCTTCATAGACCTTTCACGCATGCATCCATGCCATCTCCCTCTCCCCACTCGATAGTTCCTGCTTATGTTTCCTGTTACCCACACTTTCCCCACTGGTCCCTTTAAAATCTCTTCCACCTCATCCTCACCTTTCTCTCTCTATCCTCACTCCCAAGACTGAAAATCTAAGTTTTGCATATGAAAGAAAACACAGCATCTTCTGTGTCTTCAACAACCAATTAATAAATGGCCTAGTGAACTATTTGAAAACAAAATTATCTAAAGTCAATAAACATGTGAAACAAGTGTTGAACATCCTCAGATCCTGGTGGCTTTGTGACTTCATCTCATTCCAGTCAGAATGGATATCAAGAAAACCATGACAAAGATGCAGTGACGTCCAGAGGAGGGGGGCTGGCACTCAAGTCCTAATTTCCAAAGAGCACCAAGAGCTTTAGTTCATTAAAATTAGCACCACATCACACCACGAAAAGCTGGCTGCATTTTTACTAAAATTCATCACTGCTCAAGGTCTTGGTGGTGAAAAATGTTAATGAAAATTGCCTGGAAGAAACACACTGCATTTATTGAGCTATTCGTTTTAAGTCACTGCACTAAGCTAAAGATCATTAGTAAGGTAACTACTGCAATTATGCTATTTTATCCACGGTGAAATCTATTAGGCCTTTTAGAAGTGACTAATTTTTATTAAAGAACTTCTAAGGAAGAACCCTAAAGTTTCCAATATGACAATCCTACTTACTGAAATACAGTAACAAGAACAAGACAGAAAACAAAACACAGCGAAGAGAGAGGTACCAACATGAAAAAACAGTCTGTTAAAAATACTAAGAAAATGAGAGATGTTCTCTTTAAGGCCAATTCAGAAGAAGATAAGGGCAAAAAATATAAGTCATGAATGGTGGAAAATACTTCAGAACTTGCAGATATTTAAAAAAATGGGGGGAGGAATTCTGTTACTTGGTAACAGTAAATTTAAAAATGTAGATAGAACATAAAAACTGTTTAGAAAAATATAATTTATCAAACTCTGAAAAAGAAATGAAATACAATATCCCTACTTACATTGTGTCATTTTACTCTATTTACTAGGAAGAACAGACTCTATGCAACCACTGGCCAATACTCTGAAAAACACAATCAGTCACAAAAGGTAAAGACATAAGAATAATTGCACATTAAATGAATTTAAAGGGCCGTTAAAACTGAATGTGATGTGTGAATCTGAGTTTGATCCTGAAAAGAAAAACGGGTGAGATTGTCAAATAGGACATGACAATTGGTCAAATTTACATTTGGGCCATGTTGTGGCTTGAATGTGAAATGTCCCCTGTAGCTCATATGCTTGAACACATGGGAACTATGGCACTGTTGGAAGATTGCTGGTCTGGCCCCACTTACTGTCTGTCTGCCCCCTCCCTCCCTCCCTCCCCCTCCCTTCCCCTCTCTCTGCTTACAGACTACTAATGCAATGGAACCAGCAGGCCCCGTATTCCCGATACCACACTTTCCCTGCCTTGGGAGACTGTATCCTCTCTGAAACCTTACGTCAAAATAAACCTTTTCTTTCTTTCTTTTTTTTTTTTACAGATTTATTTTATGTATATGAGTACACTGTAGCTTTCTTCAGACACACCAGAAGAGGGCATTGAATCTCATTACAGATGGTTGTGAGCCACCATGTGGTTGCTGGGAATTGAACTCAGGTCCTCTGGAAGAGCAGTCAGAGCTCTTAACTGCTGAGCCATTGCTCCAGCTTATATGGCTTCTCTCAGGATACTTTATAATACCAACAAAAATTTAATTAAGACAGGCCATTATTATTATATCAGTATAAAAATGTCTAAAGCTGGCTACTATGATGGATTAAGGTTCCAAATCTTGGGAAACACATACTGCAGTATATGAAGAAGGGAGAAAGTCCCCTTCAGGGAAACTGTTCTTGGTTTGTAACAGTTATAAACATAGGAGAAATCTAAACGTCTATCAACAGAACAAACTGCATGTGTGTGTATGTGTGTGTGTATTCTGCACATATATATGCATAAATGGCATATGTACATTACTAGAGAAAAACAACTGGTAGCTACAAAAACAAGGTAGCATACAAGAGATACACACACAGTACATGGATCTGATTTACACGAATTTAATAACAAGTATATAATAAAATAGTTTTATAAACTTTCTGAATAAGGGCCACAGTAGATCTATAGCAAATATATCTATATTTTCTTTACCTTACAAAATTCCTAATACATACTTCCCTGAAAGGCTAGGGAAGGAAATGGAAAACCAAAGTGAAAATAAATGAAAGCCCTTCAGAGATGAGGTACTGATTTCTACCTCCTGCTTTTGGGTACCAGGAGCTCTCTCATTTCACATAAGTTCATGTTTTATTTACTTTCAGATGGTTTTCTTAGTAGCAGAGTTTCTTAGTTGGCTTTAGAATCAAACAATAACACAATGGAAGTCTCTTTTCTGACTTACCTACATATTACATAAGAAATTCCTCGACATACACAATACTCACTAAAAGTACCATGTTTCTTTAACTTACCCTCAAAGTATGGTGTTCCTGTGCTAATAACACTCTTAACTCTTCATGCAGTGTTATGGCTTCCAGAAACTGTCCCCACAAAGCCATGAGAAGGGAGCAGAGCTGTGCAAGGTTCATGTTGATCAGTTCTGCTAGTTCATCGGGGTTTTCTACTTTCTAAAACGACAAGGACAAACAGCTTCACTGCTTCCTGAGGATTACTGACTCATATCTCATCACAACGCTAACATCAGCATGAAGGTGAGTATGTGCATGTGAGAAAACAGCTGAATCATGATTTCTTATTTAACTCATGGATACTGAGGTAATTTCAGTGAGCTAGCCAGTACTGTAATATCATATACATTAAAAATAAAACATTAAAATCATAAAAAAGAAGACACAGGGGTTTCCACCATGGAAATGAAGCCTGCTCAGCTAGAATGGACAGTGAGTGAAGAGTGAAGGAGACCTACCAGGAGCTGACTGATATGGATCATATTCAGTATATTATACTGGAACATAAGATGCAGACTAGTCATCCCGACTCTGCAAGAGAGCTAACTCTACGGCCTGAAGAAGGGACAGTTGTGACAGCACAATAAAAACTCCCATGTCAGATTTACAGAGAAGTGGGATTTAAAGAGGTTCAGCCCCATGCCCTGTTAGTGACTGACGTTGAGAGGGGGGTTGGGGGGAGATAAGACAGATGGAGGTTCTCTTTGAATGAAATGTGAGGGACATATAAGGGCAGATATAATATGAGTAAAAGTCAGCCAAAATAATGGAATGTAAATGAAGAGATTTAAATACCAAAAGACCAACACCTAATGAAACCAAACCTAACCTAACCCTTTAATCTCTGAAAGACTAGATTTTATATATATATGTATATATATACATACATATATATATATAAAATAATATATATATATATAGTGCATTTTTTAAATAATTATTTTTAAATGAATATTGTCTTTGGGGTAACTAAGAACAATTGTTACTTTTTTTTTTTTTTTTTTGCAATCTAACCCTTTATTTTATGTAGACAGGTGTTTTGCCTACACATATATGTACACGTGTTCAGTGCCCCGTGGAGGTCAGCAGAGGGTGTTGGTTCCCTTAGGACTGGGGTCACAGGTCACTGTAAACTGTCTGCCATGGAGGTGCTGGGAATAGAACGTCCAGTCCTCTGGAGGAACAGCCAGAGTTCTAAACTGCTCAGCCACCTCTTCTGCCCTACACTGCTAACTGTTTAAAAGAAAATGGTCATCTGAATTATAAAGAAGCCTTGTGACAGTACATAAAATTACATACTTTACATTTTGCATACTTAGAATTATTAAAGAGACCATTCTCAAAGAGAATCTAGTTCTCACTGAAACATAGACATACACTCCAAACCAAATGTAAAGTTTCATGGCTTTGATTTTTCCCACTTACGCAGCTGGTGAGGAGTGAATTTACAGTGAACCTAACAGTCAGGGGACTTAAGTTCCTGACCAAAAATGAAAAGTGTATCCAATGGAACTGTAAGAAAGAGCTAGAGAAGCGGCGTGAGGTATAATTAGTCTGTTGTAGTAAAATGTGTCATTTTAAGAACTGCCAGGCAGGAGGGCTGGCAAGAGTGTCCAGATGCAGGACAGACAGGACAGTGTAGAAGAAGGGACAGATGAGAACCAAGCAGGACAAGAAGTGTTGAAGAGCGTCACAGGAAACTTATTTCTTTGCATACTAATCAAAAGTCATCAGATGAAAAAAATTACATTATAAAACTACACAAGTGTTTTCAAAACCTGTCCAGAAATTTCTTAAATAAACCCACAGAAGAAAACATATACATCTGATCAGTTAATTGTTCTTTATGTACAAAATAATAAACTTTTGAAAGCAAAGTTACGTTGAGGCTAGATGCTTTTGACCATCTAATCTGTGGGTTTACCATGAATACCCAATTTATCTTTGCATTTTAAAAAAGGATAAGTAATTGGATTTTCTTAGAGAAATATTTAGAATAGAAAATAGAAATCACCCAAAGAATGAGTATTTTAAAAAGCCACAAGTACCTTAACTTCTTCACACAGTTCGGAAAGACGAGCTTCTACATCCATGTTCTCTGAAAGGGGCAAGAGTGAGAGCACAGATCTCAACGTTAGCTCTGAGTACGACCTGTGGTACTATACGGAGGACAACAAAAGCTAATCCCTAATTTAACAGGGTGTTAGATACTGTTACAAGTAAGGAGATTGTGGTCATATAATAGAATTTACTTAAGTATATTCTAAGTATGTTAAGAAATTTATAATTAAAATGGTATTATCAATAGGAAAATACTGAAACTAACAACATAAAGATTAGTTATTTTTAAATGAAGAGAATTACACTAATGTCTCAAATATAAACTTTAAATATAACTAGAAAATATAACTAAAATGAACTTTTTTTAAAAATAATCATTCTCACACAATAAAAGATATATCCTATGACATGCTGATTTCACAAGTCATCTCACTGTCAGACACAGCAGTGGCTTCTAATGTTAAGTTAAAACAAACACCTAGCAGCAAACCCTGCATACATTCCACGTGCCAGCATCTACTTTCACCCTGCTCGTTGTCTGTAAAGCATTAGATTTAGTTACTCATCCCACCGCAGAAGACAAACCTAAACACTGGCTATACCTTTTCCTAGTGTTTATATACATTATGGCTAGTGAGTGGCTTCAGGGAAAACATTCTTCTGTGCAAGCAAAGGCTCAATGCTGAGGTCTTCCTGACCCTGCTTGCCGCATTATTCTTTGCGACAGTCTCTCACTGAATCGCAGCTCACCAATTTATGTAACTGGCTAGCCAGCAAACCCCGGGGTGCCCATACCCATTGCTTGGGTGACAGGTACAAGCAGTTGCCCCTGGACTTCACTTCAGTGATGGGAAGCCTACCTCAGGTTCATACTTTCGTAGCAAACACTTTAACCACTGATTCATCTCCTCCATCCACAAACATCTTTAACAAGGACTGAAAGCAAAATTTAACTGCTAAACTTAATTACAATGGTTTCAAAATCACTCACAAAGTTTTATCTCACTTTAAAAATTAGTTTTAATTATATTTTTCTTTCTAAATGCTATACTATGATATAGCAATTAATAGAAATGTAAAATTATACCCACTATTTTATTCAATTATCTTGATGACATCTGTTCCTCTTACTCTCCAAGGTTATAATTAGAATATATTCTTCCAAGTTTTTGAAATAACGAACACACGTGCATATATGAGGTTTAGAGTTAATGGTTGGCAACAGTGGAATTCTATTTTATACAGTCTCTGAATTTTGGGTTGCTTTTTCAGCAGTTATTCAATGAAATCTGCCACCTAGTTAAAGCATATTTAATAAAGCTACTTTTTCTTCATTGCTGTAAATGCAATAAGAAGGCCCCTATTCCACTCTTTGTCTAAATATTGATGAAAATAATGTAATAAATTTATTTGTACACGCCTATTTAAAAACATTTTTTTTCAAAAAAAAAAAAAAAAAAAGACCACTCTCCATAAAAACAAAAGAAACCACATTATTTTGTAACCAGAACTTGGGCTATAATATAAGAGATATATTCAGGTAACGGGTATATTCTAGATCTGACTATTTACACACTCAAATGTTATTTATAACTGACTTTTGTGTGCTTTAGAATTTTTTTTTTTTTTTTTTTTTTTTTTGGTTTTTCAAGACAGGGTTTCTCTGTGTAGCCCTGGCTGTCCTGGAACTCACTCTATAGACCAGGCTGGCCTTGAACTCAGAAATCCACCTGCCTCTGCCTCCCGAGTGCTGGGATTATAGGTGTGTGCCACCACTGCCTGGTGCTTTAGGATTTTTTTGTTTTATTTTGTTTGAGACAGGGTTTCTCTGTGTATCACTCGCTGTCCTGGAATTTGCTTTCTAGACTAGGCTGGCCTCAAACTCAGAGATCGGCCTGCCTCTGCCTTCTCAGGGCTGGAATTAAAGGTGTGTGCCACCACCCCCTCACCCCCTGAGTTTATGCTTTAATTTTATATCAATTCTTTCCACCACAAATAAAAATCCACCCCTCCATCTTTTAAGAGAAGCCTTAATTCAATTAAGCAGCATTGTATAAAAAAACTAGACTGTTCCCAAGCTAAGCAGACAGGCTGGCAGTACACTAATTAAACTAGAAGTGTATTTTAAACACTATACAGAATGCTAACATATGCTGCAAATGGCCCTTACTTCACACTATAAATTGTTTAATTAACTTCATATGAGAATATAACACTATGAATAAAATTTCAACCTTGATTTTTCCCATGGCAAAAAACAACTGAATGTTTGAAACAGTTTTAGTGACACTTAAGCAACTTGAGCCCAGCCGGGCAGTGGTGGCGCATGCCTTTAATCCCAGCACTTGGGAGGCAGAGACAGGTGGATTTCTGAGTTCGAGGCCAGCCTGGTCTATAGCCGAGTGAGTTCCAGGAAAGCCAGGGCTACACAGAGAAACCCTGTCTCGAAAAACCAAAAAAAAAAAAAAAGCAACTTGAGCCCCAGCCAGCACTCATCTGACAAGACACTATCTTCGTCATTTCATCTTGTTCACTCATCTGACAATTGTATTTCATTTGAAAATTTCAACAGCTATCCATAATTTTAAAAGCTGTAAGTAACCATTATTGAATACCACATAAAACCTTCCAATATATTTACAGAAGGTTGTAAACTAGGTACTGTGCGGGGACAAGGCTAGTGTCACATAGAGGCTGTGCGTGGTGCCTCACACCTTGGATCCCAGCACTTCAAGTGGAGGTAGTCGGATTTCTCTGATCCAAAAATTATACATAAATAATATGAAAAACACAAACAAAACAGATAACTGGACCTCTTCCTTTAATATAATAACATTTAGATAGCAGGTATTTAATATCATTTTCTTAAGTCTAGGATGATGAAAACCATGCAAACTGACTACAGTCATGAAACCAATCCTGAGGGTTTATCCCTCCAACTCACAAGCCAGCTTCTGTCTTTAAATCACATCACTACGGATTAGGTCCATCCAAAGATGAAATGACTTTAAGGACTTTAATGACAATTTTTATTCAATAAGCATGTTTTGGCAATGTAGATGTTTTTAAAAAAGCTAGAATATGTGAAAAGCCAAAGAGATCATCACACTATCATTTTCACTTCTAAATAAAAACTTCAACATTAAAAATCAATTAAATTTCTCCAAATTTATCTGCAAACCAAATTGATTATATACATTAGCTCTTAAATAAAAGTGCTGGGAATATGCTGTGCTGTTTACGAAGTTTAATTAAAAGGGATTATTTAATTAACCTATTTGTAAACATACCTAGACACGTGCCGCTCTGAGTTCTTGGCTGTGTTCTTCTGAGGAGGCGCTCATATAGGACCTGCATGCTGGCCTTGGCTAGTCATAAGGGTTGCACACAGCACTAGTTACTACACTCCTTTTACAAGAAAACTTACTTGAATTTTCCAATTTGTTAATAACAGACTTAGTATTGATAGGGCAATTGGTTAATTAGCTTATTAGAATTACAAATGATGTACATTCAAGCTTAAATTATTTTCTTTTTAATATTTATATTATACTGATAAATATTTCTTATTCCGTTATATTTTTGATGTATTAGTTTCATAGATTGAGAATTTTAGGTGGGTGCAAAAGTCTCAGAGACCAGCCAGCTCAACTCCCACTTGTGTAAGGGCAGGTGTTAGGCTCAGACAGGCTGGTGACCAGAAGTCCTGCCTCCTGTTTTCTGAGCGTCTTTAGAGTGGAGCTCTTTAATCCAACCAATACTTAATGCTACAGCCTCAAAACACAATGTACATCATTTATCTAGGAGAGAAGAAGAGGACAAAAGAGCAGAAAGGAATTTAAAGCATTATTTTAAAAGAGGGAGGAGTTTACATTAGTTTTTCAAATTTAACTCTATGCTTATTTGAAACACTAAAAAAATATTAAACAGAAAGAAATATAATATATTCTCTAATCAGGAGCTACTTTACATCCCCTTATTAAAAGTAGTGATAAAAATGATGTTTAATAAATAAATAGTACTATTATACTCCATGGAAATATATTAGTGTCCACAATTCAGTTTTACTATAACAAAAAAGTGTTGATAAGCTCCGAATGCAAAACATTTTTACTTTAAGCAGTTCAGAGTACTTTAGATATTCTCTAGAAGATGTACTCAAGAATAAACTAATCTACAACCAAGAGAAAGAAAATGTAAATAGTAAAGTTTAAAGACACACAGAGTTACTAATAAATATTTATTGAAGATGAGTCTTAATTTTAAAAATCCCTAGGAAACTATTTTAAGCTGTGTTGACTGGCTATATTTTTCAAGTAACACAATAAAAACTTTATTTTCCTATTTTACTAATTAAGTAATTCAATAAGTATATTCTCAGTAAGTATAAGTAGTATATTATAATCTTATTTTCTAATATTTTTATTTCTAAAACTGAAGTGTAGGCTTACTTCAGAATAATGTTCATAATCCTTTAATAACTGCCAAATTTAAATAAGGACTTTTTTAATGTGAAATTTTATAAAATGTACTTATAAGCCCAAAGTTATACAACATAAGTAAGAAATTTGAGAATATTATAACTAAATGAATTATTAAGCTAAGTTAGACTAATAAAATTAAAATAGTGCTGCCATTGTCTAAACTATTTGACAAAAAATTGTTTTTGTTCGGTTAAACACTTGGCCAACAAACATGTTTCTTAGTTCTTGAGAAATGCTTCTCACTGAAAATGTGGCTTGTGTGTCTTTTCTTTTGTAAATATTATATGTTAAATCTACTTGAACATCGTATGCTGACAGACATGTTCACACTGATCCCTTAGATCACTCCACTCTGACAGACGAAGTCATCTATGACTCTCCCCTGTCCACCCTAGCAAAATGCTGGTCTGTGGCCACAGCTGCTGGGAGAATTCTTTAAGACCCAGACTGGTCTGTCACCTGCACCAAGAGGGTGCCTGACACCACAGCTGCTTTAAAATCCAATAAAATTACCCTAAGAAGTGTCCCTGCTGCTGCAGCTCCACACCTTACCCTGAGTTTCTGATCTTCACCACAAACAGTGATTTCCTTCAATTTCCTTACCTGGAGAGCGCAAACTAGCTGGCATCTATAGAAGCAAGGTAAAAAGACACAGCTTCAAATGCGCACTCTCAAGCACAGAGAATGAAAAAAAGCCTCTCTTAGTTCTAATACATCATTTCACATGGACTCCAGTATTTCTTCTCATGAAAATGCCATCATCACACAAAGTTTAATTTTTAATTTTATGCTGGTACTAAGGCCACAACCAAGGGCTCACACACACCAGGCAGGCACTCTAGTACTGAGTTATGCCCTCGGCCTGCCTGTACACTTTAGGTCACTGCTTCTCACAAATCTTCCCTCCCTTCTGGCACAGAGTGCCCTTCAACAATACTGTGGTTTCCGAATTTTGTGGTCTAGTCCATAATCCTAACCAAAGTTATTAAATTCCTTGCAAAAATATTTAGAGTATCAAGTTACATATTTAGGACATGACTTTGTTTTCATCAGAGATAAAAGATGAGCTAAATTAGCTCTACTTTGTAAAAGATGCTTTCTTTATTTTTCCTTTTTAAATCTTTTTTTTTGTTTTAATTTTTATTTAATCTTTCTTTTTTTTTTTTTTTTTAATCATAGGAGGGGGGACGGAGGGAAGGACCTGGGTGGGAAAGGGGACAGGGAGGGGAAGAGGGGAACATGATCAGGTATTGGGTGGGGGAAAGGAAGCCTGAGGGCCAGCAGAAAGATTGGAAACAGGCAACCTCAGGAAGCAGGAGGTTGGGGGAACCCCCAGAATGCACCAGAGACCTGGGAGGTGAGAGACTCTCAAGACTCAAAGGGAGGGACCCTAGATGAAATGGCCTACAGTGGGGAGAGAGAACTTGTAGAGCCCACCTCCAGTAGGAAGATGGGGCATCAAGTGAGGGAGGGGGTTGTCATCCCACAGTCAAAAGATGCTTTCATTCTTAACAGAGAACTTCATTTCTGTCTGAGGCAGCAGTTTCCTATACAATCTTCCTAAGGGAGACAGGCACTCTAAATACTTGAAACAGCCAGAACAAAGGGTACTTCAGAGTACAATGATCAAAAGCCCCCTTTCCATACTGCCATCTTTTTCTTTGAGGAGGACTGTGTGGTCAGTATATCTTCCTCCTAAGAAAGCAGTCAAGCATATTTTCTTCATGCTTGTTGTCCCTCAAGGTTACAGAATCAAATCAACAGTTCACTTAGTGATAGCTGTATTTTGTCAAGTGAAGAAGAGTGACCTCAACTGACATTCACCAAATCCAGTGTTCTGAGAAGCAGTATACTGCTTAGCATTTTCTCATAACTGAACTGAAGCGAGGTTATAAGGTTCTAAGATTTCTTGTAATGTTTCTGAAAATTTCCTTCCCTTATTTTTATTTTCGTACATGGGCGTTTCGCCTGCATGTATGGATTCACACCCCACGTGTGCATTGCCTGAATAGGCCAGAAGAGGTTGATGGACCTCTTGTGACTGGAGTTGTAGTTGCGAACCACAAGGTGGGTGCTGGAGTTGAACTTAGATCCTTACGAAGAATAGCCAATGCTCTTAACAGTGAGCCATCTCTCCAGCCCCTCTTGTGATGTTTTATAACCTCAAACGCACAATTAAAACAAACAAAAAACCCTTCACTTAGTCTCAAATCCAAAAATATTTAAGATAACATTTACCATCTTAGAGAATGGAATTGGTATTGTTAAAATACTTTCCTTGAGGTACAAAAAAAATATGAAGAATAGTAGTTATGTAAAATTTTAAAAATTCCTAACTTATTTAAATAATGATAAAAACAACTCGTTCTGTCAAGAAAATTAAATGAGGTTTTTATGAGTTAATATCTAAAAACTGAAGCCTATAAAGTGGCCCTGAAGCTGGGTGGTGGTGGCACAAACCTATAATCCAAGCACTTAGGAGGGAGAGGCAAGTGGATTTTGGTGGGCTTGAAGCCAGCCAGCCTGGTCTACAGAGTGAGTAGCAGAACAACCAGAGCTACACAGAGAAACCCTGTCTCAAAAACAAACTAACAATTAGATAAATAGAAGATAAACTGACCATGAAACATCTGAGAAAAACTGAAGCTTGATTTAAGTAATTTTTAAAATGTTAAAATACTGTATTATTTCTTAAATTAATTTCAGAGAAAGAGAACCCTGGGATAATTACAGCCAACTATGTACAAGAGTGTCTTAGTGTCTGCACTGTGTAGGCTGCTGACATGTGCGTTTCACTTACCTTCCTAAGACTGCAGATAATATTTGCTTTCTAGTATACTTTTAAATTAATGTATGACTTGTTATTTTAAAAATCTACGAAGACTCACTTCAATCTTAGCACCAAGAAATTATCTTCCCACATTCTAAGAAAAAGTTTCAAATTTCAAAAAGTGATTATCAAAGGTAGAACAAGTCAGAAATGAGAGGGAAGTGAAGCATTTAATGCAGGAAAGCTGTGGCAGAGCTGGTCACTAGCAAGAGTGGTGGAGAGAAGGGCTAGGAGGGATCTGCCGCTTTTAACATACCCAGGTCTAGTTTCTGACAAGAGGGAATCTCTTCTGTTACCGTAATGAAGTAGCTGTGCAATCCCTTGAAGGCTAGCAGCAAAGTAGCACAAAGTGTATAATGAAAATGATAGGCATGATGTAGGAAGGACTCTGCAATGAGGAAGTTACAGCCCTAGGAAGGAACAGAATTGGAATACAAAATGTCAGTAAGCAAACATCAAAACGTGTTACATTTGAATTCTTGAAAAATAAGGGGAAAAAACAAAACAATCCACGACCAACCTAATGCCATTTAGTTATTCTAAAAGGTGTAAGAAACTCATCAGTATCACGCTGCTCCTGTAAGTGACTGAAATGTGTAACATGTGATCATAGCAATTTTGGTCATCAGGGGTTGCTATAACCACACTGATGAAGTTCTGGCTTTGTTGAGATGAGGCTCCTATTACAGCTGTTTTGGAGACATTGCTTCGGGCCTTAGCGGGATTTCTCCTTTCCGGTGCTACTTACTCTGACCCAGGGCTCACGGCCACCATTCTTCTTAAAAGGCTTTGGTGCATGTTCTTACCAAGTTTGTAAGGAACATCAGGTGACTACAACAGGTTTACAAAGGTCAAAGAGCTCTGTTCACTAAATCTGATAAGATTTTGAAGTTAGAGACTGATGTTCATAATACATAATTGACTAGCCAATTGGTTAGGATCTTATTTAACTAGATCTTTAAGTTACTGAACTCCAATAATTCATCAAAGAAATTAAATTCACTCACAGATAAAATATTCAAAACATTTCTTGTAAAATAAGGAAAAAATAAAATATGAGAAAAGTTTATACACATATTCAATGCTTACATCTGGTGATAACTGTTTTGTGTAGTTAATACCAAAAACCACACTTTCCAGAGTAGGAATCGCTGAGTCTCTGCTTTGTGCAGGTGCATTTCTATTTAACCAAGTAGTCTTCACAGGGCGAGGAAAGCTGGGGGAACAGGCAGCATATCATTACCGTCTTAACAGTCTACTTGCAGGTAGGATATTTACAAAATATCACAAAATGAAAAGCAAAGGTTTTACAACATTCTAAGTTCTATAGTATTCTTCAATTTTCTTTTAATAATTTGAATTTATGAAAAATAGTACAATGAGCATTAAAGATTCTAAGGCTAGACACTTGAGGCTACTTCTCTTTCTGTGAGATACAGAGGACTGAACCAAGGACCTTACACATGCCAGGCAAGCACTGAGTATACCAGGCAAGTGTGCCAACAATTTCTTTGAGGGCAACTCTACAACTCCCCTACTTAGCTGCTAAGTCAGCTTTTCATAATTATATACAGCCCTCATGCATCACCCCTAACAGCTGTTTTTTTACACAATCAGATTTGTGTTAAAAATTACAGACAGCACAGAAATCAAACCCAAGAAGTACTTTTCGGTAATGTTCTTGGTTTGAGAGCTCCAACTCTGCCTACGTTACCAAGGATTTCCATTTTATGAACTACAGAGCAAGACTGCATCTTACACTGATGAGACAATTTCTCTCCCCATTGAAGTAGTCAGAAAAAATAATTACCCAATGAATTTGTTATTAATAATATTCCATGTCATTTAAAGATTTATTTTCACTTATTTTACTTATGTGCATGTATGTACAGGAAGAAGCATTTGTGCAAAAGAGTGCAGATCCTCCCAGAGAGGTCAAATCTCCCTGGAGCTGGAGTGACAGGTGGTAGGAGTCACGTGCCCTCTTAAAGGGTATTATGTATTCTTGTCCCCTGAGCAATTTCTGGACCCTAATATTATACAATTCCAAATTAAAATAATATTATAGCATAATAGGAAAATGTAAGTAAAAATTAATAAAATTGTTTAAAACTTTAAAAACTTAAAAACTTTGGTATGAAATAGAGGATCTAGGAAAGAGACAAAGAAATAAAGCTAAGAATACACTCATATCTTCTTTCACAAAACAAGTATATTATACACATGCACACCCAAACCAAAATAAATTAAAAATTAAAGAGAGACTAAACAATGTTGCGGGATTATTTCTGTATTACATTCTTTTACTTAGTTAAATAACTGAATTATAAAAATCACTCCTTACTCCATATTTCTGTAATAAAAACATTATTGATAATAATGGTCCCATGCTCTTAAATTATATCAATAATTATTTTATTACTCCAGTTACTTTTGTCAGAGTATCTTTTCAGCATAAAACAGAAAGGCATTATATTAATAAGTAGTAGACTCTTTGCTGAATTCACCTTATTAGTGGCTGATGTAGTGCAACCAATGATGCATGGACTGTAACGGACACCACCGAAAGGTGGAAGTAATCAAACATGACATTCGCGTGGTGATGAAGTCCTCTACAGATGCTGTAGTGCAGCTTCAATGTCCGACTGCTTATTAGTTGTAAGGCATTCAGATCATCTGCCCTACAGGAAGCAACATATTTTCATGTAATCACGGGATATTAATAAAGGCTAGTATTTCTAAATCAGTCGGCTTACGAGGAGAGAGATGCTGCAAGCATCAAGGTGATGTGGCAGCAGTACAAGAAGAACAGTCGGTTTCAACCCACAGCTTCCTAACAGTAGAATGGATGGGCTGCTGTAACTAACATCCCTAGAAAAACACGCTCTTTTTGATAGCCCAATGATTAATATCCATCTTAAGTTTTATTTGAAGGAGAATACTGTTTCTTACAAGGTCAAATAAGTCTCCGAAAGTATATTAAATAATTTTTACTGCACAAAATTTTCTTAAGTGCTGTGTAGACACCTTGAGCATTTATTAAATGATTAGTGAGACCCTATCTCATAAGCAAACCACTTCTTATTTGGTAAGATATTGTTATTATATAGTCTGTCACGACATTTACACACACACACACAAATCCTGAAAAGGTCATAAAAATTGTATCCAGACCACCTTTAAAAACCCATGCATTTACTGTAACTACCTACAGCTACGGAGTCACTTACTTTACTTCAGCTTACTCTACTTAAGGAATTATTATGACTTGCTTTTAAAAAGTGTAAAGAGGAGCAACAGGCACTAAAACAGGGTTATCCTGCCACGGCAGTCAGGAGGACACTTAGAGCAGTAATATGACTGTTTGGTACTACATAGTAAAAAGTATTGGTACTACTTGCTTAAAATGAAGAAAACGCTCTCAAAAATAACATCCTGGTTTTAACTGAATACAAGCACAGTGTGCCTCTACCACATGAGAGTATGCTCAGGAGTGTGGGCAAGTTCAGGGTAACTGGGATCTCAGAAATTAACAAGCTAGAAACACCTGCTGAGTATCATCGGTCTTGAGCATTCTGAATACTAAATTAACAAAGTCGCACCTAAAGAAGCTATAACTCATGCCATGAAAATTCACCACTGACCAATGGAAGGCAAGTCTGCTAAGTATTTATGGTATGTTACTATAGAACCACACAACTTTTAGAGTCTAGGAAAGTATTTTGTAAATGTTCACCTAATCTGACCTCACTATCCAGCATGGGCATGGAAGAGCGGTCTTAACTTTCTCAACAGTCTTTCTCAGAAAAATAGACGCATTCAGAATAGAAAAAGAAGAGGTTCCAAAGAGAAAATGGGGTTCACACAAATCAACCATGAGTTGGCTAAAGATGTTTACGTGTCTGAACAGCCAGCCTACTTACGAATAGTCTCCATCTGTGAAATGTAGATCCAAGGATAACAAAAAACTTATTTCTTCAAGGGTTTCTTCAATCTAAAGAGAAATTTATAAGATGCTTAGTATTTCTAAATGTTATCAATGTACAATGAAGCCTCACAGTGAGTAGATATGAAGAGATGTTTACCTTTCTCTCATCCAACAGCATTTTAACTTTGAAGATCATGACATCATTTAAAACAACTTCTTCATTTTTATATAGGATCTGAAATGTTTTGCTGCAAACCAGAGCATCATGAACTGATGCTGGAAAGGCGAATGTCATGCCTAAAACAGATGAGAAATCCAACTGAGAGGAGGCGAAAGATGAATAGTACTAGAAATTAAATACTATTTTTAAATACTATAATTGGATATTACTGCATTGTCATTACTATTTTATACAGAAGTGTTAAAAATATTTCTGAAAGCGTACTAATTTCTGATAAAAGGTGGATAAGTACACCACAATCATCAGGAAAATCCCTGTACAGACCTCTCTTCACTTGAAAGGCAAGGGAGGAAATATGAGTAGGGCTTTTGGAGTGAAACTGCTCTAACAGAGAAGGGGCGACTTAGAGCTTCACTGACAGAGAAGGGGCGACT
>JADRCH010000031.1:2475582-2511781 GCA_019843965.1 Rhynchomys soricoides
CACTGACAGAGAAGGGGCAACTTAGAGCTTCACTGACAGAGAAGGGGCAACTTAGAGCTTCATTGCTCAAGTACAAAGAGATGCAGCTGGCTCTTGGCCTTTGTCACTGGGACAGAAGACTCCGAGTCTGTCTTTAGATTTCTTATGTTAGCTAAGGAGAGCCCAGAATGGGGCTACCACAACATGAAGAGAAACCATGTGATTAGAGAACTGGCTTTCATCCCAGGAAATAAGGTTACTATCTAGGCAGGGAAAAGACTGGGGATTTGAATTTATGTTGGGGATAATCCAATCTTGTGCTCACCTAGTAAATAAATCATCAATAAAACTCTGGACACAGAACTTTGGCTGAGCTTCTCTGGCTTATAATACTGCAAATTCCTATCTAGATTGGTTGGCCATGTGAGTGATGGCAATGCACCCTGGTTTTATGGGAAGAAAACAATGGAAGCTTACATATAGGGCTTTACATAGTCAGTCCTACATATCTCTTACATGTTTTTTCTCATTCAGGTTGTTTTATTGAGTCTCAAAGTATTATTTAGTCAGTCTTCTGTAACAGATACTTGGTAAAGTTGTTTCCATTAAAAAGTACTGATTTTGAAAACTAATAACTGAAAACTGCCCCCCCATACACAAATGGTCCACAAAACATCCCCCCTTCCTTCTGAAGGCTTTACAATACATTGTTATCATTAATCAGTCTTTTACTATTAAGTGGCCAAGTAAGACAAACAGTTCTGAGACTATTCTTCCACCACTGATTAAGACTGGGGGAGGGGGTGTTAGGGCTAATACTCATTTAGCCTTCTGGGCAGACTTGGTATAGTCTGGGGCATGTGAAGGGATGACCAAAGATAAAAGAAGCTATGGATCACAGGAACAAGATTTCTTCAAGAGGAATTATGTGTGTACTCTGATAAGTTCCTCAGAGTCGTAGGTTGGCACAGCAGTAATGCTTCATAAGAAATAGCCATGGGCTGGAGAGATGGCATAGTGGGTCAAAGCTCTGGCTGCACAAGCCTGACAACTTGAGTTCCATCCTTAGGGCCCAAGGTAGGGGAGAATTAACTCTTGCAAGTTGTTTTCTGGCCCCCACACATGTGCTGTGACATATGAGGCAATACATGGACACACATACTTGCAAATAACACTATTATAGTTTTTACACTATATTTACAACTTTTCTGTAAGTCTGAGACATTTCAGAATATACAGAACTGAATAGCTCAAAAATTCCATTCTGAATATTTAAGAACTGAGATGGGGAAGAAATTTCCCTTAATACAAAGTAGATTCTGTGTAAAGACCTCAGATAATGCTAATTAGAATGTTTCCTCACAGAGCAAAGGCTTTTCCGATTGCTCTTCCCATGAATTCCATTTCTTTCTCAAATGGTCTCTTTCTCCTCCTGTATGTTTCTTTGAATGTGTATATTTGTTGACAGTGTATGCGTATGGGGGTAAGGATCAGGAGTGTGTGCAAAAGCTCAACTTGCTCTTAGATATCTTTTTACTTTATGCTTATGGACAGGGCCTCTGATTGGCTCTAGGACTCATGAACTCAGCTGGACTGCTTGCCATCAAGCCCTGGGAATTCTCTTGTCTTTCTCCCTTGTGCTCTGATCACAGCGAGGGCTGCCAGGCCCGCCCTTTTATGCGGATACTGAGATCCACACTCAAGCCCTCATGCTCGAATGGTGTGTACTTTTCAAAGTGAGGCCCTTCCTACACTTGCCACCAGGACTGGGACACCCTTGTTTCATAGCTTTCAGATACCATCTCCCTTTAAAATCACTACTATTAATAATGTTCAGTTTCCTGTCACTAGACTACATATCCTACTGACCACCTCATCCATTCTTGCAGATTCATCAAGACTCTAAATTCCTTTTTAAATTTTAATTTACTTTACATCCCTACTGCAGTTTCCCTTCCCCGTTCCTCCCAGTCCTTCCCCAAGATCTTAATTTCTTAAAGATTTTATTTCTTAATTCAGAATTATTCCTTCCAAAACTACCTTCTATATTACTGCTGATAAACAGCAAAACAGATAAGCCCTGCACCCCCAACTGTCTAGGTGCGTTCCCTCTGTGTGTTCCTGCCTCATAGTCCTCCTTAGCCCCTCCTTCCTATGGTCATTTCCTAGATTTTTACATTTCCTAGATTTTTACATTTCCTAGATTTTTCCTAGATTTTGACTGTAATTTCTCTGCAGTGTACAATTAAACTGACTTCCTGCTACAAGCACACCTATTTCCCCAGGTAACAAGGTCTGACATCCTTTGGGCCTATTGGGGACTGATTCTGTAGTTCCAGTTCTTCTGGTCTTTCCATTTTCTTCTCTGTACCCACTCTCCGTCTTAGCACATTTTAACTTCTGACATCACTGCCACACTCTCTTAGTCATACACCACTAAAGGAGTCCAGGGACGCTAACAGGTGCTAAGAATACCCGCGTCTTTCAAGGCTGATATAAAAGGACTGATAATTCCAGTCTAGCCTGGGCAACTTATGAGACTCTTATCTCAAAACACAAAAAACAACCATCAGACATCCTATATTATATATATATGTGTGTGTGTGTGTATATATATATATATATATATATATATATATATGTTTTCAGTGTGTGTGTGTGTGTTGTGTGAATATTTACTAGTCTGTTTGATATAATTGCTTGTATATCTCAAGCTTGCTAAATTCAACTCTCTGCCTAATCCACACAAGTGAGATGTGCCTGAGGAACAATATACAACTCTTTGGTCTGGCTGTGCTTTATAGTTAGGACTACTTATCTCAGGTGGGCCCTAAGTGCTGCCTGTCAATCATGCTGACTTCTGAACCTGCTTGTAGCTCACATTTCTAGGTGACAACTTCACAGTTTATTGTCTCTCCCCAATCCTAGCCTTCAATGATAACTTTGGTTCTTATGTAATGACACAGTCATCTTTGTCATAGTCATCTGAGAATTTCTATAAGCTCTACTACCATATCTACCTACAGATGATCCTAGACAAAGTTATTATTTCTGTCTCCCTTTCTGGCGCACAGCTCAGGTTCTTGGCACTTAGTATGTTTATTTAATTCCTATCCCCTCCTCCTTCTCTCTCAGCCTATTTTGTTACTGCCAGAATTTTAGACGGTCCATTGGTTCTCACTTCCTGGTGTCCATACCCTTGTATAATTTCTTCCCACAAAGTAATCAGAATTAATGTTTGTGAATAAAACAAAAGTAATGGTATAATTTGTGTAAACACAGCAGAAGTAATGACTTTAACTTGTGAGAGACTCTGAACTAGAGGCATGGGGCTAAATTCCTGGCACACAGAAACTGTGATAATGTGGTATTTAAAACTAAGTTGGGTAGCAAATTTTTACACAGCAAGAATTAATTCACATTCCATCTAGTCTCTGACCCATGCACATCAAGACCAATGAATTCTGCACTGTTAAATCCAATGGGAAACTCTCAAATCTCAGTTACTTGTGAACATCTGCCACAGTTACAATTTGTCTCAGTCCTGAACACTTCCTAATGTGCCTTTCTAGATAACAGACTTTTGAGGTGTTCATCTGAGAAAGTATTCCACTCACAGGCTAAGCAGCTAATCTACTACAGTTTCATGGCTGCTCACAGAAGACACAAAACAAGAGATTTTATAATTCCCAACACAGACAGTGGCTGCATATCAGTTATCCCTTTCCTAAGTCCCATGGGAGTGATGCGAACACTAGCTAAGTGAATGTCACACATGCCTTGAGTGTTTGGTTGCCTAAACCTTTACCAACAGTTATATGTAAACCTGTCTAATCTTGCATCAGCAGGAGACATTCTAATGATTAGACCAGACAGTAAAATATTTTACTCAGTGCCTCAAATTAAGACTTCATAGTTTCCAAAGTTGTCCATGAGCATACTTTTAAGTCTCTAATAGGCTTTCCAAGTATCTCTGCTCAAATCATGTACAGAAACATGAAGAAGCATGAAAAGGAATTTTCAAAAACGCACAAAGTCAAATATTAAGATTCTTCACAATTCATGACATCAGTTCTCTGACTAATCCAATAAAATGCATCTCCAAGAAACTGGGAAGACAGCTCATGGGCAAAGTGCTTACTATGCAAGCATCAAGACTCAATTTTGAATCCCTAGTTTCCACATAAAAGTCAGACGTTGTAATAGTTAGCTCTTTGTGGGACAGAGACAGAAGGATACCCATAACCTGTGGGTTAGCCAGGCAAGCTGAATCAGCAAGTTTCTGGTTCAGTGAGTGATGCTTTTTTTTTTTTTAAAAAAAAATAATGGTCAGACAACGGAGACCTAGCAGAAATCCAAATGAAGCTTCTAATCATACAAGTTAGAAACCGAAACATTCTACCACTGTTCTTCTAGGGATAAAAAGTGCAGGAAACAAACTCTTTCCCCAGTGAGGAGAACATCAGTTAAAGTTTTTCATAAACTTTTAATAGGTTTCAAGATTTCCTTACAATTTAAGGTGGAAAGATTTTTATGACAAATGAACACTAATTTGTATATATTTTTTCTTTTCTAAAATTTAATTTTTAAATTAGCATTTTAATCCTACATATTTGTGGGGTATTGTATAGTAGCATGTAAAGTGTAAGCACTGGTCAAACCAAGATAGTCCCCTTTAGTAATCATCACTCATCTATGTCATTCTTTTTACACTACTACACCGTCATTTACAAATGTCTTAGAAATAGGTCAAAACATGCACATGTTCAATCTATCAGTCTGAATCAGAAAAGCTTTTCAACATGTTAGATGAAACTGGCTCCATGAGGTCAAGAACCACACTGATCTTTTGTAGGCCATTAGCACTGGATTGAGCACTATACTTATTATAAAAGACATTTATTTTTGTATAAATCACCACCTAACTTCTTAATTTCGTGACCTATTTTTGTTCAAATGATCATTTACGGTTGCTGACCAGCGACTCTCTAGCGCACTCGTGCCGACTTTAGACGCCTCAGATGAGGAGGCTTACTTAGTACGCACGGTAGTCTACCTCTTAGTGCTACTACTATCTACACCTTCACCGTTTGGGTATCCAGGTAGCTCTGAGATCTCCTAATGTACCTGTGAACAAGGCACCTCTTACTCAGCCTCACCTTATTGCCTCTATCTAGTATGGCAAAGTAAAGGACAGAAGTATAAGCAAGCACCACGCCTGGCTTCTGAGTTCACAGCACAGTTCGGATACAAATATTCAGTGAGTAACTTCATTCTTGCCTTGACAGAATGAAACTGTTCAAATGAGAGCAAGCAATTAGAAGTTTGAAATGCCAAGCCAACTTAAAGGCTTCATAATTCAAAGTTTACTGAAAGATAAAATCTGATAATGAATTTTCTACTCAAGGCTGTTGAGACTATTCAGTTACCAATAATAGCAAATAACTGAAGACACGGTATGAATTGCCTCCAGTTACTTATGTCCTTAACTATATTTTTAAAGCACTGCTCTTTGATGGGTTTGACATTGGGTTGTTATAACGGGTACAATGGAATTTTACTTCTGAGAATACGGTGAGTTTTCTCGGGGGCCTCTGAATCCTAGTACCTACATGGTCACTACGTGAGAGTGGCGTCTGAATGAGCAGCTAAAGCCTATCTATGTCCGCGTGTCTACCTGTCTACCTGCTTAATTTGATCAGCACTCCAATAACTAGACCTCCCTGAATTTTCTTCTAGAAACTTAAGATTGTTTTTCTTTCGTGCTGGATACTCATTTCAATTTAATAAATCCGTGTCCTCTTATGCAGTAACAACAAAAATTGAATGCTGTTAACAGGTTTTCAACCTATAATTACAGACAAAAGAACATGTATCTACAGTCATATGGATCAGGAAGAAGTTGGAGGGTAGAAGGGATAGAACATTTAGAAAAGGAAGTAAGAATGTATTCTAAAATTGACCGATCTTTTAGCTGTTTGTCTGTATTTAGACAAAATGTCTATCAGAGGAGCTGCGGAAAATTGCTCAGCAGTTAAGAGCTCACTTCCTTACTGCCATGAGACGGAGCTTCTGCTCCAATTTTCAGGACATAAATTGCTCCCAAAGGTCCAGAAGGGTTGAGTGGCAGGCACACTGTATACATCAATCCTAACTACTAGATCCTAAGACCCCTGACAAGATCCATAATTCTGATTTACTGTCAGTCAAGAGATCATTACTATTTTTGATTAGGGACAGAAAAAGGTACTCTTGGCAGGAAATTTTATATATATAGTAAAGTAGCAGTCAGCGAGTCTCTCAAAGCCTACAAGAGGAGGAGAGAGAATCAAGAGCCACTGTTTAATCACCTGGTAATTCATTTCTCATTCTCCTCCTAGTCCCCAGTTTACTATCAGGAAGTAAAAGTAGAGAAATGCTTTATAGAGTTTAGGTCAACATTACTTATAGAAAAAGACGTTATAACTATCATAATGCAATTTTCAACAAAATACATCAATCAGAAGCAATACACTGACATGCGGTTCTATCTTCTAGATCACTCTAAGTATATAAGTTTGCCTTCAAATAACAGCTGCCCACTTGTCATTGGCTCTACTGTCTATTAACTCTGGCTCTGTAATCTTTCTTAGCATCATTCTGTAATATTAAACATGACTACAATTCCTAGTCTTCCCAGGTAATTGTTTAGAACCTAAGAAAACTAAGGTAGAAGTAATTCTTTGAATTACTAAAAAAATTTTAACTGTAACAGAAGCTTTTATCCCTTACATATGAAATTTGCTCCTCCCCATTTACCTAACAGGAATAAAGAACTATTTCCACTGTATATGTTAAGACTATGTGACGAACATAACGGATTTGTTCTTTCTAGAACATTCCATTCTGGCCTTTCACACAGTCACTGCTAGGAATCCACAACTTAGCCAGTTTTGTACACATTCTATCATTTCCTCAACCCTCTTTCTAAAATTCTTATCTCTTCTCTTACCCACAATTACAATTTCTGGATTAACTAAATGATCTTACCCTTAAACATTTAAAAGCAATGTTTTAAAACTAATTCCAAATTAAAATGACCAGAATACAAAAGTTAGCTTCAGCATAAATTAATTCAGTCTTTAAAAAACAAAAAACAAAACAAAAACCCAAAACCCAAAAACCTCATGTCATTGTGAGAAAAACATCAACTGTAAAAAATATTTACAATTTTCAGCTGGGCAGTGGAGGCGCACACCTTTAATCACCAGCACTTGGGAGGCAGACACAGGCAAATCTCTGAGTCTAAGGCCAGCCTGGTTTACATAGCAAGTTCCAGAATAGCCAGGGCTCCACAGAGAAACAGTCTCGAAAAAACCAAAACAAAAAATTTTTACATGAAAATATTATATTGATATATAATGTATTACTATAATTATATATCACATAACAATAGATTAGCACAAACAATATAGAAATATGCAATTTAGCCATATTTATATATTACTATAGAGTATATCATTATTATTTATATCCATTACCATATTACCCTGACATTTTTTGATTAGTTTTTGAGATTATGAGTTCTGTATTTATACCACTTTAATCCTATATACTCCCCCAATGAGTGTGTCCTGTGCTTCCCGAACTCCCTGAATTTCATAATTTCCTCTTCAATTATTATTGTGATTGATACACATGCACGCGCGCACACACACACACACACAATCTGGCCCTAGTTCTCTCCAAATTTCATTGCTACAAGGTAACTAATTCTATTTAAGAAATTCAATACTAAAAAGCAGTTAACTTAGCGTTTTTGAATTTACATAAACTATATTGACATCTGCAAAAGTATTTCATAAACCAAAGTTTAAGGTTTTTGCAATGGTAACCTTGAGAGATAACAAACAGCAAAGAGGAGTACCAAGTCTGTTTTGAAATTGCTGGTGCTTTACTACCTCTGTTTCTTGACATTTTGGTTGCGAGCCGAATCTTTAGCATCTCTCCAGCTCTCCTCCTGTTTCTTGAGGGTGGACTTACAAAAAGGCTTTATTTTGTCAGTAAGTATATATGTGAGATACATGCTAGGCAATTAGAAAATTATTTTTTTCCCCTTTTAAGCAACAAAAGCTATGTGTATGTGTATGTGTGTAATCATAATAGGTTCCCTGAGTATTTTGATAGTGTTTGAAAGATAAACTCCTATTAAGTACAATTCATCAAATGTAACATGAACAGCATGTTAATATCTACAGTGTGATTTTTAAAAAGATAACTTTAATAATTCTAATTTCTAGTAAATTTCTTTAAATATCAAAAAATGGTCTGTTTGTGCTCAGTCTAACTTTAGGTTTGGTGTGTTATTATTTTTACAATGCTTTGAAAACTATAATACCAGGTTTGTATGACAACTTTTTAGAATTTCTTACTAACCATCTCGCTTCCTTGTATCTTTGGGCATGAGCCTAGCCTTGAATGGCTGAGCCATCTCTCCAGCCCCTAGCTCACTTCCTAACTACATGGAATAAAAACACATACAAGTTGAGTATTTGTTATTCAGAATGTTTGGAATTAGAAATGCTTAAGGTTTTTAATCATTTTGAGATTGTGGAATACCCAGACCCACACACAGTACCCACACACAGTACCGTCTAGCTTATACGTGGATATAACGATGTGCTGGGGGTGAGATTTAAAAGACAAAGGCAAAATTTTATGTTTCTTATCCATGAAGGATGGAGATAATTTTATACTGTATTTTTATTGTACTTCTATAGCTGGGCATGGCAATATGCAGCTGAAATCCCAGTATTCAAGAAGTTGAGTCACAAGAATGCAGAATTCAAAAGCATACTGTAAACTGCATCATATAACAGTCCGGTAACTCTTTAAGTTAGGTGTGTATAGGCTTTTTATTACATACCCTTTTAAACCTTAACTTATATGACACATTCTTCATGTGTTTTTACGAAACCAAATTATGCCTGTTTTACTGATTTCTTAAAAGAGAAATCATAGCAATCTTATTTGCTAACCCATGCTTATAATGAAAAGAATCAAGTATTTATAAAATATTATCACTGACCAATATGCTACTTCAAATTCTTATTTTTAACTTGAAAATGTTTCTTGACTTACCTGTTGCATGTAACAAACTGGCTTCTACTCTGTGGGGAATTCTTGGTGGTATTTTCATTGATGCACGTATTTGGTAAAAACTAAAAACACAATAGATAAATCATTTTAAAACTTATGTTCCCATCTCTATATTTTGTATCTACTAAAATTAAAATCTGGCCCAATTCTACCAGTTTCTATAGTTCTACCAGTTCCCTGGAACATTTCCCATATCCATCTATGAAATATTAGCACAGCAAGAAACCAAAAGAGAAATTTGGCGGGTATAAAGATTAACAATAGAAACATAAACAAATATACACATAGCAGTGACTGTGATACTAACCTATGGAATCAGAAAGTCATCTAAGAAATTCATCATGCAATTTAAAAGATAATGAAATTGGGCTGGCAAACTTGCTGCCACTCCTGATTTCATAACTTAAGTTCAATTCTTACAACCTTCATGGAAGGACAGAGCTGACTCACTCATATACAACACACACACACACACACACACACACACACACACACACAAATGTAAAAAGAAAAAAAAAAAATCAAAGAAAATAAAACGTTCCTGATTGTGAGTTTGAGAAAGACATCAGATTAACTTGAAATAACTTTTTAAAACTGGTTTTAGAAATACCGAAATCAGGAAATCAGGAAGCTGAGGCAGAAAGATTTTAAGTTTGAAGCCAGCTGGGCTTTGTAAGGCCCTGTCTTAGAAAAATAAACAATAAAACCCTTCATATGATAAGCTAGAAGGTACTATGTATATGTCCGGGGGGAGAAAAGAAATGAAATAGTCTGCTCCAGCTGTGAGCCCTGAAAGCACCACTGATGACCTGCAGGAGATGGAGTTAGCTAGAATCCCAGAACAAACAGGAGTTTGTTCCTATCTATCGCTAACAGTTATAGGCAACTGACGCTTGTGGGAGAGGGAGAGTATGTTTCCTCTGACAGCTTGTCCATGTTCTAATGGAAAAGAAGTAAATAATACAGTTTGGTCTTAGGAATACATTGCAAGCACTGAGTGGACTCAGTGGATAAAAATAATACAAAACAACACATGAAATTGAGAGACAGAGTGGTGGTGGGAGAGGGAGAAGAGGAGTTAGGGAGGAGAAGGACCCATCAAGGACCATTGTTCAAATGCATGAAATAATCAATTTTAAAAACTAATTAATTAAAGTATGTATTTGGTTCATTGCTCAAGAATTCAATTATTTTTTGTTTTAAGACATTTTATCAGCCACTGTAATAATTTTAAATTAGATAAAAGTTATAAAATAAAAAATTTCTATTCACACAATATTTCCCAAGGTGAGTCAAACATTACAACACAAGGATAAACTTGATATGGTGGCACACACCTGCAATTCCAGCAGAGGCAGAAAGGCAGAGAGGCAGAGAGCCTCAAGGCCAGCTTGGTTGACCTAGTGAGTTTCATGATATCCAAAGATGTATAATGAGACCTTCCCTCCCTTTCCGACCCACCCCCACCCCCAACCAAAAAAAAAAAAAAGAGAAAAAAGAAAAGGCAGGGACACTGAAGGTGGTAACACTGGGATCATTCTCTCAGTGCTTGGTTCACTTATGAATGTCCTTCTTACGTAACACAATCATTATTGGTTTTGAAGTAGTTCTTTAGATTTATTTACTTATGTATGTAAATGACATGCAGATGGAAGCGGGCATGTGGTCACATCAGAGGCAGAATTAGTCCTAGCGAATGGGAGTGTAAAGTGCCCTAACTGGACATAGCAAACTCCATGGAGCTAGAGCAGTAGGAGTAATAAGATTATAAAGTCTGCTGGCAAGCAAAGACAGTTGAGAACTAAAACCAAATCAGGAAAACCTTCAAACCTAAGAGCAAAGTTTTCAGGAGCTCTTCAACCTCCCATGTGAAGAACATGGTTAAATATTAAGTGAAATATTGTAATTTTTAAGCATAAGTATACAACATAAAAGTTTATTAAGACTAAACAACTAGTAGGCAATATTTCATTTAAAACCACTGAAGCAGTACTATTTGTTAAGTGTCTAACCATAATCTTGTATTTGACAATTTACACAAAAATGAACATTCAATATATTTTGGCTAGAAAACAAAAAGCCCCACATGTCTAAAATACATAATTACCCCGTCCCCCCCATCACAGAATGACAAATAACAAAAGGGACAGGATTGGTAAGGCTGTAGAGCACTAGGCCCATGGCTGGTGAGAATACACACTAGTACATCCATCATGGAGAACAATATAGAGCAACCCAAAACCCTAAACAACATGGTCAGATGATCCAGTGACTGAAATTCCTGTGTGAACCCCTTGCTGTAGTATTACTCACAACAGTTAAGAAGTAAGCTAGCTGTCTATCCACAGATGACATAAGAAAATGGAGTGCACACAATGAAATGTATATTGTCTTAAAAAGGAAATGCTATCATCTGAAGTAACATAAATGAACTGCAAAGGTGTTTTGCTATGTGAAGTAATCCAGGCAGAGCAACGACTACATCAGCTTAGTTAGGTGTGAAATCTAAAACAGCTGAACCTATGAAGGTGGTGTGTGAAGGCTAGTAGACACCTGCTAGACCTACGAGGTAGAGGGGTATGCGTGTGGGTGTGCAGGGGAGGGGTGATGGCTGGGGAGGGTTCTGGGAGGCGGAGTGTGTTGGTAAACAATACAAAACTTCGATTACAACAGAAAATTAAATCTCCATGAGATTGCATAGGATGGTAACCACATTTAATAATAATGTCTTAAATATTTCAAAATTCAAAAGAATCTTAAATCTTCTTACCACACACAAAGAGATAAGTAGGTGAGGCAACACTTAAGCTCACTACCTTACGTGGCTTCAAAATCTTCTACATCAAAACATTACATTGTATCCTATAAGATATAATGACTATAATTTTTCTAAAACAATGAAAATGTCCAAATTAGGGACAACCTATTGGATAGCTGTAAAGGATGGGACATTACCTAAATATTCATCAAAGATGAATGAACTTCAAGGCCTGGTAATACGTATCTTTTTAAATTGTGGGCCATACATCCTGTTCTGACTACTCTTGCTGTGCTAAGGAAAAGCAGCCATGGATAGAGCGAACCAATGGATAGGTCTGGATTGGGCCCTGTTTATCTAATCTCATAATTAGCAGTATGGGACACTGTGATAGCATGTAACCTAGTACTATATAAACTACTACCATAGTTAGCAAATATGGATTGAGGGTTTTTTTCATATTTGGGTTGTTTGTTTGTTTGGTTTTTTTTTTTTGGTAATAACTACAATTATCACCAGAAAAGTAGAGATTGATATGGAAGAAAAAAAATGAAGTACAATACTGTTAGATAAGCCAATTCCAAAGTGTGTCCTATGAGCAATGTGAAAAGACTGTGTGTGAAGCCAACATGAAATGAGGGGTACACCATGAGCATAAAAGAGAAAAATGAGACAGCATCATTAAACACACTAAGAAACCTGTGAGGTCACTCTGCCACTGAAGAAAACCTGACTACAACACAGAAGGACCAGGACACAAGACAATATCCTGAAAGCACCTGGACAGGAAGAAGGACAAAACCTACACCCTACACAGTCTGCACTGCACAGCAACCACACAGCTAATGAAGTAATGGTTTGCCCATTAGAGAAATGCCACTGTTCTGAACCTTGTAGTAAAATAATCACCCTGGGCAAAGACCTTCAAAAGACACTATTGATTAGGTTATAGAAAGCTTTGTAAAGGTCTACCAGGTTGGTAATACTTGGAATCAATCTTGTCACAAAAAGAAATAGCTAGACACTGTATGTTCTGTGATGTATCCAAAAGGACAGAGCACCACTGGAGCATTCTTCTCAACCCTCTACTGGAATGCAAGCCTTTAGATTATGTCACTGATTATAGCCTTAAAAAAAAATCAGATATGTAAACAAATGTGAACGCTAATTTTTTTGAATAGAATAAAAAATTAAATCTAGTGGTCAAAAGAATCTATGATATTTTTCTTGAGCCCTCTAAACAGTAAAAGTGTTTAAAACAAGGAGCAGGAGGCAGTGATGACTCGGTAGCTTAAGCTGGCTTGCTCCTGAGCCTGATGGCCTGACCTTGATGGCTGGAGACCACAGGTGGAAAGAGAGAACTGACCCCTGTAGGCTGTCTTCTCATCTCCATGTGCATGCTGTAGCACATGTGTCCCACATGCAGGCAGACACACACAATACCACATCATAAAAATACCACTAAATAAAGTATATACATTTGTGTGTGTGTGTGTGTAGGTGTGTTCATTCTCCTGTATGGCCAATTGTAAGTACTAAGAAGTCTCTCTGAATGGCTTCTCTCTCTCTCTGGATCCTCTGTGACAAAAAGACGGATGAAAATCTGTAAAAGAAAGTTGTATCTGCCAAGATGAGGCCATTCCGAGTCAGCTAGTACTCAGCCAAGCTGTCCGCTGACTGAGTTGATGAATGAACCCAGCAAAGATTAGCCAAGCTAAAAGAGCTTAACAGAACTATTTAGCTAATACAGCTTTAGGAGTAGAAATACATGTTTGATGCAATGCTATTGTAATCTCTGTGCTTGTTATTAGCTGTTTATAGATATATTACCATAGCAATAAATAAAAAATACACAAATCAATACCTAGGATTGGTATTTGCTATAACAAAATTTTAAAACACAATGGCTTCATGAACAATTTAAACGTTAATTATAAGAAGTAGAAAAATAATGAAGAAACTACAGATTAGAAAAATAGTAACTCTTGTTAATGGGATGATAAAATATGTTGTTTATAAGAACTTAGGAAGAAATTAGACATTGTCCTAAGAAAGTTTAGGAGATGAAAAGGCAATCCTAAGTGGTTTGTACTAGCTAAGCACTGTAAGATGGAATAGGAAAGAAAACGCTGAAGAAAGAATCAGTCACCTTACATCAGACCCAGGCACTGCACAGGACTCGGACTCGGGAGTTGGAAAATAAAAATGTTTTGCTTCTGCTCTCCTAGAAGATATTCACTATACGATGAATCAAAGGTTATATCGGAAATGTAAGTAAAGATATTCAATATACGATGAATCAAAGATTATATCGAGAATGTAAGTGTATATTTTCTTTCTAATTCACTGAAAGAATTAAGGTAGGCTGTTAATAGGTGTTCTTAGACTGACAAAATGCTTTTTAGGAAGTTTAGAGGCATGGTAGTGATCACATCTACAGAGCAAGCATGTTTCAAAACCCATGACAGCTACGGCTTTTGTCCGGCCCATATGTTCAATCCAGAAAGCCAGCAGTGGCCTGCATTCCTGGCTGTGCTCTGTAACTTTCTTAACCAGCAGACTACAGTGGAAAAGACAGCATGCCAGTTCAAGGGGCCTTGTATCGTGGGTAAATTACTTTTGACTTCTGTTGTATGAACCAAGTTAGGCTAGCCTACTGATGACTGAGAAGCTACATGAAGCATACCGGAGGAGAGAAAAGCACAGCAGTCTATTTTCATTATTTTTTTTAAATAACATGGCAATTAAAATAGCATGGCAAAATCAAGCCAAATCCTCTGAAAAGCAAACTCCTTCAAGCTAGAAAATCTCCTACTCTACTCAGCGAGTTATTGAACCCACCACTGTGACAACAGGCTAGACCTAGACCTGCTGCAGAGGATCTAAACTCCATACAAAGATACCTGTAGCCCCTACTTCAGTCATGAGCCATTTCACACAACTCTGCCACCCAAATCCACCCTCCCTTTGCCTTAGCCTTTGCAAGCCGGCTGATCTTAAAGCAAATTTCCAAAGACAAGACACGGAAGCCTTCCTGCCCTATATCCATCCAAAGGGACATAAGGACAAACAACTCTATGACCCTGAAAAGGTGTGGATCTTAAACCTACATTCCATAAAATCCAAGAGATTTTCTTCAAACAATGGACCTTTTAAAACATGTGACTCCTTTTCCTTAGGCCCGAACTTCAATAAAAAGTGGACTCCTAAGGAAGTGAAGAAACCCAGAAACCTGCGGCCCAGCAGCCTCTTCCCCAGGAAAGGATCTGCTGGTGACAACAGCAGACTGTGACAGCAGAAACTGGTGACAACAGAAACTGTGACAACTTATCTCACATCTTCTGACCCGTGTCTCATGCATTTTATAATGGCTACAGTGCAGCGGGAACAGTCTTTTTTCTCTTATTATTGGGCTAGACTAGTAATAGATCCAGTTACTTTTTACGAGATTTGGTTCCTTACTTCTTTTGGAATACAGGAAGTCAGTCAGCTGGTTATGGACGGAGCACCGGACAGCACAGCACAATGCACACACAGCCCTTCAGTTAACACATGAGCATTCTGTAGACACCTCGGAACTGCTTGCTGTGCTAATTTCTTTTTGCCTTCTTTTTCCTTTGAAAAGTGTTTCCTTTGTAGTGTAGGCTAGCCTGAAACAGTTACATAACCTAGACTAGCCTTTTGTGGTTGTTTCCCAAGTGTCAGGAATTACATACATGAACCACCATTCTAGGCTACACTTCTACATCTTCCATGCAACCACCAATTTTACCCTATGTGGTGGTTTGCATGAGGATGGCCTTTATAGGCTCAGGTTTGAAATCTCAGTTCTCAGTGGTGGAACCTTTGGAAAGACTTAGGAGGTACAGTCTCATTGGACGAGGTATGTTACTGGGGCAGGCTTTGAGGTTTCAAAAGACTGGGACCAATTCCCAGAGTGTGTATTTCTCCTTCTCTTTGCCTCCAACCTGAGTATCAAGATATGTGTGTGCTCAGCTATTTCTGCCGCCATGCCTTTGCTCTGTCACCACAGACTCTAGTTCTCTGAAACTCTAAGGCCCAAGTTAAACGGTTTCTTTTATAAGCAGCCTTATTAATGTCATTTTATCAAAGCAACAGAATAATTAACACAGCACATTAACAAGTGCTAGTAGTGATAGTGATAATAATTCTACTCTCATGGGAAATAGCTCACTGCATCGAGACCCACACTGTCAGCTCTTCCCCAGACACTAAAGGCTATCAGAAACACAGCTCTGGTAGTGATACTGATAATAATTCTACTCTCACGGGAAATACATAAAATAACATATCCATGTGGTGGTACATGCCCTAATTACTCAGCACTTGGGAAACTGATGAACAAGAACTGTTATGAATTTAAGGTCAGCCAGGACTACGTAGCAAGATCCTATCTCAAAAGTTACAAAATAAATTGACTGAAAAAATAATATATTCATATTTCTAGGACTTGGCTCTTTCATTTCACCCTTTGCCTATTTAAGTCTTATCTGAATTTTAATCCTATCTCTGATGTAGGATAAACAGACAGGAACAAAGGAAGGGACACAAATGGAGGAAGAAGTCCCTCACCCTCGGATCTAGTTGGCTTTTCCTGCTGAAAGTCAAGAAACTTCAGTACAAAGCCAAAATTTCCATAGAGATAATGCCAGTTTTCCTAAGACCTTTCAAACAAAAATGTTAAAAACAAACAGGCTAGAGAGATGGCTCCATGGTTAAGAGTGGGCAGTGCTCTTTCACAGGACCCAAATTCAGTTCTCAGCTCTTATGTCAGGTGGCCCACAACCACCTGTAACTTCAGCTCCAGGGGATCTGAAGCCATCTTCCAGCCTCTATGGGCCCTACATGCACATGTACAAACTTACAGACAGACAGGCACAGACACACACACACACACACACACACACACACACACACACACACACACGAAAACAAATCTTAACAAAAAAATCCATGATTACTTAGGGCCAGGGCAAGAGTCCTGGACACACTGAAGCCCACTGCCTCAGCACTTCTCCCACACCACTGAACCCAAGCAAGGCTCCTTGAAAAGCACCTTAAATTTTCATTTACAAAAAGACATTAAAACAACAAAAAGTAAATGAGCTCATAACATTTTCCTTAATTTTTAGGTTAACTTTTAAGCTGTGCTTACTCTTTAAACCATGTTGTCCATTACATCCTTTCCACAGGTAGCTGAGACCCAGACTCTGTAATGGCACTGAAATGAGACTTTCTCTTAAAAGCTCACATCTAGGTCTTGGATATGGACTGCAATTTTCCTTAACAATACTTTGTTTCTCTTAAATGCTGACTCTTGAAAGTATATTCTTTTTTGTCTTAATAAGCTTTATCCTGGCTCACCATGAAATACTCTACTACAAAACACCAAGGAGCTGGCTTTCTCTGAATGGAGATCTTTAAGTGGGGAAGGATGTTTCTCAGGCTGCAGGGCAGTGTTGGGCTGTTTTCCTGTTGCTGCTAATATCACTGTAATGACTTTACTAACAGAAAAATGTCCTGCTTGATTTCTACGGAACCTTCATTATGTATGCTCTGTATTTCTACTTAGCTGTTTCTGTGTAATTAACTTCCCTCCACTATATAATATGCCTATAAAGAGTAAAAATGAGATACTACATTTTCATTAAAGCATCCCCTCAATGATCAATACAGTCTCAAATACATATTAAATATATTCAGCATTATCATTAAATTCATGTGCATAATCTCCAAATATCTAGTTATATGAAATTACTTATACTATAATCACCTGAATATAGCTCTTTTTTTTACATATATGCTGGAATAAAACCTGTAATTAAATTTTTACTATAAAATGCATACCCTCTTTGGAATAAATCCACATTGTAGAACTTGTTTAGCTCCACGGAGAATTCTACCATTGCTTGAACTTCAGTCATTTTTAATTTATACCCAGAGGACAAATCTGGTTAACAGCACCTTAGTTAAAAAGGGGGAGAGGTCATGAGAAACACAACAGAAATGCCAACTTAGAAGCCTAGCTTAGCTTAATCCCACTAAGCAGGGCCAGAATCCAGAAATTAGCAATTAGCAGTGCTACGTTTACCACAAGACGAATCGGTTATGAAGTTTTTCTAACATTTGTTTCCCCCGATGACATCCATATGATAATCCATGAATGGATATTTTTGTTAAATGAAGAAGATATTTTTTAAAGAACAAAGCACTTTTGAATTAAAAATAAAAATGCCTCTCATTATAAAAACCTAAGGCATTCATTTTCATAGACGTTAAAATAAAAGGTGTACAAGCAAGCAAGTGAAAATTAAAACATTCACATGTACATTGAAAAATAGTTTCATATGTGTGTATTAGCATTTTTTTTTTTTTTTTAAAGAAAACTGGTGTCAGTGACTTGTATATTTTCTAATCTGTTTATTTCAGATCAGCTTCTGAAGAACATTCAGGCCAGTAAGGGTAAATGACATTATTTTAACTGTAACTATTATCCTGTGGGCATGTTGTAGTGTAAAAATCCACCCTGTGTTAGTGTTTCAGTGGTTTCTATCTTCACTATTTAGAGCGAGAACAAACATCCTTACCAAGAGCACATATTTTGAAGAGCAAGTTAGAGAAGATAATCCTCCACTGATTTCTGGTACCTCTGCACCTCTTACTAAGGCAAGGACTCTAACAGCATTTGTTCCAGGCTATCTCTTCATGGACATCTTGAAAGCCAGCAACAGTGTCTCACATTAGAGCAAAGAGTAGAGCTGCAACCACTCTACACAATAAGGCCTTCCCAAGCAGAAAACAGGTGGGTGGACTGTCCATTATCAAAGTTCCAGGATCCTTGGCTCAGGGCTTCTAATCACCTGGCACTCTAGCCCGACTGCTGTGAGTATAACCCATCTTTGTCTCTGACTGTTGAGTCCAGTGTCCTCATAGGTGCCACATAATGGCACCATAGGGAGCAACTCATTAGCAAGCATAGTAAAATCTCTAAGCCTTTACAGCTCTTGAAAAACTACTTTCCTGAAATTCAGCAAGTATTCTAACCTATGATGAAATGCAAAAGAAATGCCAAGTGCTTACCTCTGCTCATCAGATCTTCATTTACATCATTCAATACTAAAGCTTGTATTTCCAGTTACTGATTCTTGTTGTTAAACATATAGTGTGTCCCCTATGAGAAAGAAACAATAAAATAAAACCACAGATACAAAATCTATCTTTAAAATACAGCTGTTTCATTACTTAACCTTCACAATTCACACACAGGACTTACATTCTCCTCAAGGCTTGGGAACACATTATAACTTCATCATTAACTATTCTGTATTTCTACGAAGGATCCACACATGTAGACTACACAGTACAATATAGAGTACTTTCTTAGTTCAGTGGTTCAGAAACACTTTTCAATGAACACCTAAAACATTGGAGACCTATCATAATTTTTAAGATAGAGAATTCTTCATTTAAAATAACTAAGTAGTGAGTTTTGAAATTTCATGTAATTTCATACAGACATGTATATACAAAATATACTATTTAAAATAATGACAAAACATTGCCCGACTGTGCTGTAGTTTTTCTTACAGTTCAAATACTTAGATGAAAAAAAAAAAAATTCTAATTTGAATGTAACTGTGTTAGGTTTCAAAAACATTAAAATGAGGATCATGTTCATTCTTCACTGTTTTTCTTCTGTCATGATGGTGTAGACTGTGCCAAGGCCTAAGGCTACTACTTTAGTCACCTCATTAATTATAATAAGGATTAATATAGATCACATCAATGTATATTTAGACAAGAGACTCTCTGTTTCATAGAAATGAAGTCAGTTCTGGGTACCAGTGAGCTCAGTAATCACAAGAAAAGCAGGAAACACATATAGGGCAGTACAAAGGTACAGTAAGTCTTTAGGACTTCAGTCCCAAGATGTTGTCTTCCTTAAATCGCCGTCTCCTTTAAAGCATAGATAGCACCCATCTCACAGCAAACAGTAATAGGCCTACTACAGGGAGAACAGATAAACTCTGATCTCTTTTAAGCTCCTTTCATCTTGGGATCCCCACTGGGCTTTTCTTATGTAAAGAATTAGGAGGTAGGTTCAGTTTTAATAGAACCTTAGAACATTTGAATTCAATAACTACCAGAAATAGGGTATATCTGCAACGAAATCTTAAGATTTCAAGGATCTTAAGACAACAAGGACACATACTACAAAATACTGATGAAGTCACTTATATACAGCCAAAATTGATAAAAATGTCTACCTCCAGAACTAGGTGTCCATCTAGGTGCAGAGCCCCAGAAAAGTAGCTGAAAAGAATCACAACACTAGTTGTGTTGGCGGCTCTCCTTGGCTACTTGTAAGCAAAGATGGAAGGAAAGAAAACGGCAGAAACTGAGGACTTGCACTCAATTTACTCCACTATACCAAATCAGCATCAGTCCCTTCTCAAAGGCATTCTAAAGATTCTTACTAACAAGCTAACGTCAGTTAAGGGTGATGCCATCCTACCAATCGCCGGTTATTCCTTACGGTTTAAAAGCAATGGTCACTCAGATGAGACATAAAGTTGAGTCTCACTGGAATAAGGCTATTAACATGAAGTAAGTGTATCTAAAGGGCAGGCACATGAGCCACATCCACAAAAGAAGTTCAGTGAGTCACTGCCCAGAAAATAGAATAGAGGAAAAAAAAAAAAATCACAAAAATCCTATTATGTTTTTTTTTTTTTAAAACAAAACAGTATTTGTCAAAGAAATAACCTGTAAAAGCCTGCGACTTTGTAACTCGCGAGCTATAGCATGTGCAATAGTAGGAAGCTATAGACAGTACGAGAACTGTATCTTTCAAGGTACTCAAACTTTCAGTGTGAGCGTTAATGTGGCTGAGGAGGTTAGCACAAGGAAGGAGTATCCGGGGAGCCATTAGAGGGCTCCTATGCGATGGACATAGCGTTCCCATCGGAAGTCAGAATGGCAGGGCTCCTGAACTGCCAGGACATGCTAACTCCAGCACTCCAGTCCAGCACTGCTCTCAGCTACAAAGTGTTTCCCACAGTTTGCTTTCCCAATTGGGAGTCGTTTTACTATTCTATTTCTGATTTCACTGGCAAGTGTAGGAGGGACAGGGGTGGAGCAGACAGGTGTTTATTTCTAGGTATCTGGACTTGCAGAGCTCTCAGTGACCTAGGATTAATGCAACACATAGAGGGTTCTTATTTTCTTTGTGGTTTTTGGTTTTTCTTTATAGGAAGAGAGGTCATGTTTTTGATAGGTTACACATGGGATATCATGATGGCTAGAGTAGCAGACATTGCATGTCACTTCATTTTTCCTTTCCAAGCTAAATGGTCACCAGAGCCGAGAGTGTATTTCTCACTCTCCCTTGATGCCAAATCGCCCTGCCCATGGATGTTAAGCATGCGGCAACTGTCTAACTTGCTTAAAAAGAAATTCTCTGCCCTTAGCAGCATCTTCTATCATTTTTCTAGGCAAGAATACCTTCTTGACAGTGGTCTAGTTTTGATCACACAGACTAGGACAAAGCTAAAGACTGGCAAAAGAAGAGAAGGATTCTGGGTTCCAGAGTGCCTTAGCTGGTTAGACACCACTCAGTCCTTGTCTTATGATTCTTTGACACAGTAATACACTTACTCTCTACCCTTGTATGTGGATCTTTCATAACTTCTCTGACCTCATCTCTTGGCAGCCTGCCAATTCCAGTCATATTTAATTCCAAGGCACAGCTGGTGGTCCCCAGGTCCTTGTGTTCATTTTTCTCTGGAGCTCTCCTCCATCCAGCTATGGACATGGCTCACTCCTTTACCTTCTCTTGGGCTAGACTCAAATGCCAGCTTCTCAACTAGGCCTGCCCTGGCCACATTACCCACCTGTTTCACCACACCCTATCTGTTCCTAAGCACTTATGTCCCTTTAAAATACTGAAGACTTTACCCATCACCTTTTAAAAACTAGGTCACTACATAGCCCAGGCTGGTCCTAATTCTCAATCTTTCTACTTCTTCCTCCAAATAATGTGACTGTAAACATGAGCTATCAAATCCAGCCTTATTGCCCTTTCTTACATCTTAAATATAAACCTCTGTAAAAGTGGGATGTTCTGATTACTCTATTTACTGGTTCACACTCATATGGCCAGACACATGGAAGGAACTCAAAATTTAATTCTAGAGAATATTTAAGATTTTACTTAAGATTAATTTTTAACATTAAATATTTCATAAATAGAAATCATTATTTTTCTTCTATCTAAAATAAATTAATTTGGAGGAAGGTGTTATGATACGGATATGCTGAAAACAGGCCCTGCTAAATATGGCCCTCTGCTCCACTTCCTATACCCTGCTATGCTTTTAGCTATACTGTTGCTGTCTCCTTGTCTTAAATCCTTTCTCATTGAGAAACCTTTAAGAGAAATATACATACATATGTACAAACATAAATGATGCTTATAAAACCACTGATTTTCACTGTCACCCTCAAAAGCACAGGTGTTTTTACTTTTACGAATTGTTTAGAGAAAAAAAATAACAAAGGAACTAAGGAAAAGATGCAGGGGTGAAAGAAGAATCGGGGCTCTCAGGGTTAGTGAGCATGATTGTGATTTTCTTGACACAAACTAGTCTTTTCCCATCAGGAAATGCTGCTTGGCCCCATAAATCCTTGCTGGCTCTCTGCAAGAGGAATCAGACATTTTCTGTGATCTCCAGTCCACCCCGTGGTGGCAATCATTGATGGCTCAAAACGCTGTTTTCCCCATAAAGGTAAAATCTTACTTTTAAACGCTGTCAACTCATTAAACATCAATATCAAAAATGTGTGCACTGTAAGCCAAATTCAAAAAGTGCAAATCCATTCTATGGACTAACATATTGAGTTCTAATTTATACAGATTTTTACACCACTCACAAGAAAAATCCTGGTCTGTCTTTTCTCAAGAACTAACAAAATTGTCAGAAAAGACTTCTTTCCTTGTACCTCAATTAAGCATATTTCCTTGTACCACAATTATGCATAGGACATTCTCCAGTGCAAGTACCTTTGTGCAATCACAGTCATGAGCTGCACAGCCTTTTCAACAGTCTAGGGCTGGCTCAGAGCCCAAAGATTTAGCCTTGGTCTCTGACATTATCAGAATCAGCTGACTTATCTGAGACTCAATGGTTTATTCTTGTAGCCCTGGCAAAACAATATAAAACTCAATAATCTGGAGGCCAATCAAACAGAAATCTGTTCTGCACCATTTCCTAAATCACCAGCAGATAATTCAGCTAAACAATCTACAAATCCCAATCTAGACATGGAGATGACTCTGATGCTCAGTGAGAAATCCATGCTGAAAAGCCCATCCCTACCAAGCAAAGCTAATAAGCAGAGAGAAAAAAATTACCTTGTAATACCTCAGGAAAAGTTAGTTTTCTCTCAAAGAAAAAGTTCAGTGATGAATCTGAAAGTCATTCTTGTTCTTTCTGAAATGCTGTGTCCAACAATAGAGACCACAACAAAACTGTTTTAGTGTGATTGAGGAACTGATTTCTTAATTTAATTTAGACCTAGCACAGAAGCCATGTAAAATATTTCCCTACTAAGCACAACTTTACTGTGCGACAGAACCCTATTTTAAACATTCTATATAGAGTATTAAAAGCACTAGACCTGGGCATGGTAGTGTACACTTTTAATCCTAACACTCAGGAGACAGAGGCACTCAGTTCAACTCAAACAGGACTGGAACCCAAGGCAGGAGTCGATACAGAGACCATGGAGCGTGCTGCTCACTGGCTTGCTTCCCACGAATTACTCAGCCTGCTTTCTTACAGAACCTGGGAAACCAGCCTTGGAATGGCCACATCCACAATGGGCTGGGTCCTCCCCCATTAATCCCTAATTAAGACATACCCAACAGCTGGATCTTACGAAGGCATTTTTCCTCAACTGAGGTTTTTTTCCTTTAGATAACTCTAGATTGTGTCATGTTGACATTAAACTACCAAGCACAATATGTTTTTAAAAAATATTTAAAACTTTTGATTTATATGTATGCGTGGGTGTACTCAAGGGAGCCAGATTTCCTAGTGGCTGTGAGCTGCCTGATGTGGGGGCTGGCAACCAAACACTAGTCCTCTGCAAGAGTAGCAAGTATTCTTAACCACCAAGTCATCTCCAGAACTTATATATTGAATTATCTCAAGTAGTATTTTGGATTAAAATTAATTTTACCTGTTCCCCACTTTTCCCAGAATTTTTACTTATTTAATACACGGGCACACAGTGACAGCATGCACGAGGAGGTCAGAGCACAACTTAGAGGGGTAGAGTCTTTCCTTTTACTGTGTGGGTTTCAGGTCAATAGACTGGGAGCAAGGATCTTCATCTGCTGAGCCATCTCACCAACCCTCGAAACTAATTTCACTTGTGTTTGCGATACACGGTTATGAGAATATTTTAACTTACATGTCCTCACAAACTTCTGCAGTACACTCACACTAAGCTGTCTCTTTCAGTGGCTAGTGTGGATACACTAACTGCCCCAGAAGTAGTATTAAAGTAGTACACAGTACTGCCATGCATAGCTTTTAAGAATACCAAGATGCCAACTCTCCATCAAAGCAGTTGTGACAGCCATTAGCACTAGATAAGTGCCAAGGGATGGACCGTAGGAAAATGCAAGAAATGCTACTACATCATTCACACTGGTCCTAAAACACTCCGTCAACTCACAAGTCCTTAGTGTTTAGAATGTCATAAATGTGGAAGCACCTGAAACTGTAAGGCAAAGCCCAGAGGTCCCCCAAGATGAACTGGAGACCACAGAATGAACTGCTCTCACAGAAGTCAAAAAGCAGCCTAACTCTTCCACTGTAGGATCAGACACCATTGGGATGCTCTGTGTACTAAGGCGGATGGAAAAGGAATTGAACAAACTAGAGATGCCGTACTCCTTGTCAGTCCCAGGAATGCAGGGGCCACCTTCCACAAAAGGGGGAGCCAACAACTAGTTTCTGAATTCTACTTGTAAATGAGGAACTCTAAGACAAATGGGATCAGAACCCGTAATAGTGATAGTCCAAACAATGACACCCAAATATCACCTACAGAAAACAAACAACTTCTTGAAAGGCTCGTTGTTAGCACGTAGTATGTCATTTTCTCATAAAACAAGACTACTATCTAAAAGTTAATTTTTTTCCCCAGTTAAATACTGTCTAACACAATTCAACTTCATTTTAAGGAGCCATACCGTCATTAGGTCTTCCTATTGACTATAGTGAGAGGCTCACATTGTGACACACATGGAGACTGATATCAAAGGAACAGCAGCTTCATTCATTTGAGAATTGCAATCAACAACAGAATATCTAAAATGCAGTTAAATTTAAGTATGTCAATTAGAAATATAATAGAGATTTTTTAATGAGGTTAGAACGGGGTTACCTCAATGCATCTAATAGCAGTGAATACAAAATCCATGTCAATTTCCTTGGGTTTCTCTGAAGAAATAAATAGGAGGCCTTAAGTAGGGGGAAGCCAAGAAGACTTCAGAATGCTGTTTTCTTGTGAGTAACACAAAGTTCTTTTTAATAATCCTGTTTGTATCCCACCAAGCAGTAGAAAGATGGTCCCTCCTGGTGAAAGGAATGCTTAGCCTTCCTAAATTTCAATCTAAATTTAGAAGTCTAAATTTACATAGCTGTTTTAATCTAATCTTGACCACAGTGTGTGTATGTGTGTGTGTGTATGTATATACATATATATATATATATGACAATCAGCTGGTGACACCTGGATTTTCAGGGTTTCTATCAAGTCTGCTATCGAGTGTAAATTCTACTCATGTGATTAAGTATGTACTGGCTGCTGACTGTGAATATCTGAGCAAGTCTTATTTCTTAGGTTTATATACAGTTCCTTTTCTGAGGCCATGACACCCTACCCATCTTTATTAGTTCTTACTGAGTGAACCATGCTCAGTACTGGATCATAGCCTGCTATAAATGGCCCAGCCACCTGGCAAGCACCAGCCTCTAAGGATCACCACCACCCAGAAAGCTTTTAACCATTTACTCAGAATCACTCGCATAGACATACTCTCAGCAGTAGGGTCATTCACTGAAAAGAGCAACTCCCAGCAAAGCTGAGCTTATTCACATTGTCCCATTCAAGAGAACAAGCTAAGCAAGGCAAAGTGTCTGTCTATCTAGAATGTTTTGCTGGCATTCCTCGCTTCTCAAAGTCAACTCTGAATTTAGCATTTTACCAGCCACTTGCACACTGCATGAATTACACAAAATTAAAAATAGAGCATTAGACTCTCTTCTTCGGAAGAGAGGACAGAAGAGTAATTTGACAGACATGTTTCTGGAAAATTTCGTTCTCCATTGATGATACCAAATAGAGAGCAAACAGCCGAGTGAAATAAAAGCAAATACAGGCACTTATGACTTGTGCAGCAACTCCTACGCTAGCAGCTTTAATTATGCTGTTTGATTCATTTCTCCTATAAGTCTGCAAATTAAGGTTTCCAGAAACACAAAGCATTCCTGTAACTATTTCAAGGTCACACAGCAAGGAAAAAAATGAAACAAGACAAAGACTGTGTACAGCCCATTGCCCGTATTTGCACTTACAATTCTCTAGAATCCGCACCTATAAATAACAACGAATGATCATCAAGCCGAAGACAAATGTGCCTACCAGAGGAAAACCAGAAAGAAACACTAATGGGAAACACTACACTTACTAAATTACCTATGTTCAGTCTCCCATGTAATCAACAGTATTTCCCATGAAATCTTTATGGTTCTCACACCCAGAGCCACAAACAAAAGCATACTTTGTAGAGACTGTCCCTTCTGGTTTCTTTAAAGCTTATATTTATACAGCTGACTATTAAAAGGGAAATGCATTATTACTAATATTAGAACTGACATTTATTATTATTATTATTTATTTTTATTTATTTATTTAGTAGGCACTCTTTAAAAATCAACAAAAGGAACACTGTTGATATTAGAAAACCGTGTCAATGACATAAAAAAGGACAAATAAAAAGATAAAAACCAATAGGAAGCATTAGTTACCCTGAGTTTGTCCATGTTTTCTTCTGTTCATGAGAATGGAGTGAACAATGAGCTTTTCATGTAACAAGGGAAAACCCTACCTCCATTATCATTCGGACAACAGGAACATGGGATTTATTCAAACCAGTTCATACAAACTTTTTAAGGACACATTAAAGCAGAAGCCTTCCAACCCAGCAACTCGGCTGCTCTAGCAAGGAATCATATCCAAAGATATGATCCAACCAGATTGCAATCACAACCTGGATTACAGGCTGATCTGGCTGGAACACAGACACGCCCTTAGTGCCATCTTTAATCTCTAACAGTGAAGGTAAGATTAGTTTGTAGAAGGAAACAGCCATGTTTGAAAGTGATGTCCAGTTGAGGGGCAAAGTGAGGCATCAGAGAAAGATTTGACCCAGGATTCACACAGGAACAGAGAGGAACCACAGGCTACAAGAGCAGTGACACAGAGAGAATTACCCTGCTAACAGCGCAGGACAGATGCCTTTGAATATGTCACTCTACTATAAACCTTTAAGACTTCAGAAGGGCCTAAGTTAACAAAAGCCTATGCAATCACAGTGATCATCTACTGTCTAGCACAAGGACCTGCTCAACAGAACAGTGCCTGAAAAAAAAAAAAACTTTTTTTTTTGGCTATCTCAACAAAAAACAAGCCAGAGCAAAAAGAATGACAACTGTCTAGAATATTATTGTAAAAATACTGTCTTTTTGGCATCCTATGCTTCCTTGTAGTTATTATTCCATGACCAACTTTGATAACAGATCTGGAATCTAATTCTGACTTAAATCTGTTTTCTCAAATGGAAATAATTTTACAATCCCTATCTGAGAAACTAATGCTTACAAAGTAATATACACAAAGCACTAAATGTGGTATTTGGTACATGATGCTCAATAATAGCTAACAGTGTGACTTTTATCATAATTTTAAAATATTTTGTTCAATAAAATATCTACTCCAAATAATATAGATCTAAAACTATATTATAATAGTTTATATATAATTTATAAAATATAACTAAGTAAAACTAGTTATATTTTTCAAGATAGCCTGACAATATCTTCACGTATAGGACAGACGACTTTAATGGAGAATGATTAACTCCAATTAAAATCCAATGAAGATCTTTGTAAAGGCTGGGGAAAATAAACAGCTAAAGAGTTCAATTAGAAACTGACTTCACTTCTAATGTTTTCCCCTGCTCACCTGTATGAGGGCTTCAAGCATTATTTTACTATATGGCAGTGTAGTCATGACTCTTACAAAAAGGAGCTGGGGAAAGCCTGCATTCTAACCCTGTCCTCCCAAACTGGGAACTCCTTTAAGTCTTAAAGCTAAGTAAGGAAGAGGACAGTGTGAAAATCCGGAGCGCTCAATTCCAAAAGCCAAAAGGGACAGGGCTCACAGGCTTCCGCGGTCTTGCACTGATGATGATCCCTGACTTTGTTACTTACGCATGAAGAGGGAACAACTTCCAAGTCTATAGCCTACTGGCACCTTGCACACATGAATGATCACGTGTGACAGCCACCACTGTTCTAACAATAATCATTAATGATGCACTTGCCTTCCACAGCACAACCTGGAGAGGGTGCAATAGGGAAAACCAAGTCTAGGGCAGACTAAACTAAAACTGCTGCTAAAGGACGTGAGTTAACCTTAACAGACGTGTTCCAAAGAACACTTAAGAACCCACTGCATTTGGTCAAACCAGACTTCTATATTCACAGGATACTTTAGAAATACTTTCTGTATTATGTTTGGTGTGATAGAACTCTATAAAAGGAAATATACACTATAATTTTCTTAGAACTGTTTCTTGGTTGAGAGAAAATTAACAAAATTGGTTTCATAAAAACAAGAAACTGTGTAAGAGTTGTATTTAAATAGGAGATACCCTTTAATGACAAAGTATACCCGACACCATTGTATTTCTGTATTCCTATTAAAGAGGTTAATGTTTATATTTAGCATGCTCTTGATAACTGATCACATAGGTGCATGTTAAAAACTGAAAATCCTTAAAATATGCAACCACTGTAGAGGTGCCTAACTAACCTCTTGAAACCATGTAGCCTAACAGCACGGACATTGTAACTTTTTTGAAACCGTCTGGATCCAGTAAGATTGTTCTCTCTATCACAACTCTGCATCTGGCTCCTACTCGTTCCTTAACCTTCTTCCTGACACTCAAAACAAATGGACTTATTCACTTTAAAGCTCTAGGGTTTATCTCCACTCACTTAAACAAACAGGTTGTACACACTGCAAACTCCATTAAGTAGTTTTTTTCCTTGATACCTCAATTCAAAAACAAAGGAAATCCTTGCCCTTTATATCTTCTCAACAATCTCTAGTGACCCCTGCGCCCCGAGGCGCTCTAGTTTACAGAAACTAAAGTGAACATGAAAGACAAGGGAAAAGTAGAGTCACTAAAGACAGAACTCTTACAGTTCCTTTCAGGATCGACTCCTGGCAAACAAAGAGTTCTTCCCTTTTACATATTGAATGATCCAGTGCCTGCTCATTGTGTCTGAACATTAACTAATTTAAGCTCGTTCATAGTTTACTACTATTCTACTAGATATAGCGCTTAGAAATAAGAAATTAAAAAAAGACATCAAACTGTTCAGCTTGATCTTAAGGGATTTAAGTACTAGTAACTTTATTGTTGCTCATCTATAATTAAACAAACAAAAATTATGTATTTACGTGGTAATTTTTGTCTGTGGCGGCCCTAAACATGTTTAAATGAGGGGTGATTACAGATAGATTACTGGGTTGCCAGCATTACTACTCTAGTTTACAGGTGGAGACTCTGAGGAGAGGCTAAATGGCTTCTTCAGACTACTACTGAGTTATGCTCTAGGTTCAAATCTTTTCACATTTACTCTTGAGCCTGCTGTATAACATAGATCCCTTATTTATTATTCAAAGGAAATAAAAGCAGCTCACTATAATACTAAGAATTTGTAGGCAGGCAGGTGACTTTCCAATGGGTATGTCCCTACAAGTAAAGAGACTGGCTTTTAAAGGAGAGCAAACATCTTTGAGAAATAGCAATCTTTTATTTGCATTTGAAAAAGCATTTAAAATATAAACTGTAGGAAAAGTTCTTCACTTCATCATACATGCTAGCTCTTTCACGAGAAATGTAGTTGAACAACACCAGGCCCTTCTACTGTTTACTTGTAAGTCTTCCTGAACAAGACACTACTCCCCTTTTCCCTGCCTTGGTATTTTTTTTTTCTTAAAACAGAAATAGAAAAAAAATGTAAGTCCTACCTTGCATAGATAACATAAGGAAGAACTTATTGTTTGTAGGCTGCTTAGAGATTCCAGAATGAAATACATAATCCAATTGTTCTTCAACCCTAGAATAAAGGCAAACTTTACTGGAAATGCCTCAGCAGATGCCTCCAGAACATGGCACTACACCATTATTAACAGAAACAGGCGTTTCATTTGAATTAGATTTAAATCAAAAAGGAGGGAAGAAAAGCTTTCAAATGTATTAAGTTCCTTTGCCCGAATCAAAAGATTAATACTTCTTTCTTGATGAACAATCATCCTGTTCTTGTTAGCAGAAACTGTATGCATTTATTAAATAGAACAGGCTCATGATGTAACCAACCACAATTGTGAGAGTAAACCACCAAATCAATCATTTTATAAAGTAATTTTTGTTAAATTTCATTTCAGATTTGTTCCTGGACAATTGTTATTTACTGGAGCATCGACCTTCTGGCAAATCTTAATTCTTTATAAATGGTCAGATTTTTTTCTCATAGCATGACTGGTACATGTAATTCTTAAAGATTCAATAAATCAAACTGCCATTCTTTAGATAATCTCTGGTGAAGAAAGCTGAAGAGATTGATTGATTGTTCTGGAAGCTGTACTAGGGATACTGGGCATATCCCTAGCTTATGTAGAAAGCAGAAGAGACAAGAGATTGTTACAACTCTTCAGGGATGGAATAAAAAGTATAACATATGGACTGAAGAGGCTCCATCCATACAAATAGGAAAAAGGAATTTTCTGGATTCAAAAACAAAACACCAACATTAAAGAACTGAAATCGGTTCGGTATGAAGGTTAGGAGCTACTGGACAGAAAGCAAAGAGGCGGGGTAACAAAATAAGTAAGAGAGTGAGGGCCTCTGAAAGCAAGGCTGAACACAGAACACTAGAGCAAAGGGATGCTTAAGCGCAACAAGAACAAAACGAGCAAAAAGCCCAAAAGCCCACCCTCCCACAAGTCAAGAACTAACAAAAGAGCTAGAATGAAGTACCAAAGGAGGTAAATAGTGTTAACAGCGAGAAAACTGGTCAGAGACGGCCAAGAGGTTATCGACTGGGGATGCACAGTCCGGGGAAGCAAATCGCGCAGAGCTGGACCCACATCGAGGGGCCACCGGGGCCAAAGGGGACGCGGGCGCGGGTGGAAGCAAATGACGGTCGAAGGGGCAGGCGGCGACGATGGAGCGGGGCAGAGAACCGGCTGGACACCGGGCGCGACGTGCGGCAAGGGCCAGCCGGGAGCACCCGCCTGCGCGCCGCGCCCCTCGCGTCCCCGCCGACCTTCAGCGGGCCCAGGACCGGGCTCCGACTGAGGCCAGGGCGCCAGAGCCGGACGAGGCGAGGAGGCCGCTTCCTGTCCGGCCCCGCGGGGAAGATAGACCTGGCCCCGATTGCGGGGCCGGGAGTCGCGCGGGTAGCTAGGGGCTCACCTCTCAACCCGCGCGGCCTCGGCTGGCGCCTGTGCGACGGAGGAGCTCTGCGTCCGGCTGGAAGGCGTCCTTACCCAGGTCCGCACCATCCCGCCCCGGGCCCGCTCACGTCGCCATCGCAGCACCCGCAACCACCGCAAAGCCAGGAGCCGGTTCGTCACCGGCGCTCGGCTCCCGGCCCAGAGCCGCCGGCGAGCATGCGCAGTCGTCTCCGTCCCAAGGGAGCCGGACCAGGAGCGCTACCTGCGTTCAACAGGTCCCGGCCTGCGGCCCCGCCTCTGCTGCTCTCCCCTGCCCCTCCCGCAACGTCCCGCCCTCTCTGAGGCGAGGACCCGCCCCCTTAGGCACCAAGTCCCGCCTCACCCAGGAGCCTCGGCTGCTGCGGCCCCGCGGGCGCCAACCGAGATTTCAAGATTTGTTCTCCCTTCCCCGCTCGCCGCTCCCGAGTTCCCGCGAGAACGGTAGGCTTACGTCAACAAAAAGCGCAAGCCCAGCCGGAGTGGGAGCTGGGGGCATAGTGTGGACCGCTAGTCAGGAGTTAAAGGGGCCCAAGAGACCCGAAAGGACAGTTGAAGACTAAGGAGATTTCTCTTGAAGTCATCCTTTCTCCTCCACGTCTTCTCTCCTTTTTGCCATGGCTGGAGCCGACCCCTGCGAGTCTGTTAGGGCATTGGGGTCAGTGCTGCCCCCAGCAGTCGCTATTGGGGGCCCATTCATGATGGGGCCATGCGTGCAAGCTGATCCATTAGCTTCTTGATTGATGACATCTTAAATAGAAGCTTTCAGGTCTTAAGTTCCATTAACAGAAGCCCATGTAAAATAGTCCTTCATTGACTAACTTCAGGTTCTTGTTTCCCATTGTCCCAATAGAACATTTTTAAAAATTTAATTTACATCTTGCTCACTCCCCACTCCCCCCCCAGATCACTCCCTCCCACAATCCTTCGCCTCTCCTCCTCTGAGTGAATGGAGGCCCCTCTGGGTATCCCCTCCCACCCTAAACCATCAAGACTGTGAGGCTAGGCACTTCCTCTCCCACTGAGGCAGCCCAGCTAGTAGACTATATCCCACATATACGCAATAGCTTTTGGGATAGCCACCCCTTCCCTCCCCAGTTGTTCAGACCCACATGAAGTCCAAGCTGCACATCAGCTACACATGTTGAAGGGAGTGGGGCAAGGTTCAGCCCATGTATGCTCTTTGGTTGGCGGTTCAGTTTCTGAGAGCTCCAAGGTTCCAGGTTAGTTGGTCTTCCTGTGGAATTCCTAAACCCCCTTCAGGGTTGCAATCTTTCTTCCTATTCTTACATAAGAGTCCCCAAGCTCCATCCACTGTTTGGCTGTGAGTGTCTGCTTCTGTCTTGAGTCATCTGCTGGGTGGAGCCTCTCAGAGGACAGCCATGCTAGACTCCAGTCTGCAAGCATAACAGTATCCTTAATAGTGTCAGGGATTGGTGCCTGCCCTTTGGTGTCTCAAGTTGGGCCACCAACAGGACATGTTTGTAGCTCATTAAAGCTTCTGTGTGTGACTAAAGCAAAGTTGGGAATTTCAGCAACAGCTGAAAATTTTCCCTCAGAGCTGTAACACTTCACATGGCTCAAGATAAAATGAATGGGGAGAACACAGCTTGTGATAAAAAATGAATTGGGAGAACAGAGAGTGGTGTCTCTTAGATATAATGTGAGGGAAAGTGATGCCACTGATAATGGCAAATATTGTGTATATTTTGCTAGAATAAACATGAATGAAACCTTTCTGTCCACTTGGCAGTGGTGATGTGGCCTTGTACCTTAGGCAGTTTGAAACCAAGTGATTTAACTTAACCATTGGCTTTTCTTAAGTATTTGGACAAAATTTGAACAGGATTGGAATGCCCGTGTTACCCTATGATAACGTTTGCATAAATGACCCTTCTGGTGTAGTCACTCTTGTCTTTTATAGACAGAGTCATACTTACTAAGATGGGTGCCCACAGTGCACAGTGGTAAGTTATTTTGGGGAGTTATATTTCTTCATCAGCAAATATGAAACTGAGGAAATCGAAGTTTAAGTATAGCACGTCCTCTATGAGTACAACAGCTAGGGGTCCAAGGGCAAATATATCACTTCAGAATGTTGTGACGTTACTTCATGACTTAATGGCTGTGGATCTCTGGGGAAAGAGTGTATACAGAGACCATGCCAATCCCCCAGTTAAAAAGAAAATGCTCAACTGTGTTTCGAGGTACTCACCTGTAATTGCTGCACTAGACAGGCTGAGGCCAGCCTGGGCTACACCGTGATACCGTGTCTCAATAAGTATAGGGACGAATTTCTTTTTAAGCTCATAATGCTTCTTGGGTCTGGTTGTTGAATGGAGATAGGTGGGGAGTGAGAAGGCTTCACGATTTAATCTTAGTGAACATATTAAAGGAGAAGATTGGGTTCTATAGAAATTAAATGCAGTTCTATAATGTAGTGCCATAGTCTTCAATAATATATTACCAAGAAAACCTTGATACTGAACAATTGATAAAGTACAGAGTGCTTTTTATAATATAGTATGAAAAGGTTCAAGCAGTTCTTTCTGGATTGTAACTCGGATTATTTGGGTTTTCCAAGTGGCAAAGCATTTGCTCAAATCGGAAGCTGTCAGACAGGAGACACCCCTCCCATCACCACACTTCTGAGTCATTCTTGTAGAGTGTAATTATATAGTATCGAGTGACAGCAATGGCATGACTTCACTACTTATTCTCCTCTTCGTGTGCCTAGAGCTTACCGTGGTGTCCTGGAATGTGGTATTTATGCTAATTGCCACCAGCTTTGCGATGGCAAACACACCAGAGAGACTATTTCTTATGTCTTATGATCCAAGCTTTATCTCTAGTCCTGATCGTCTGGAGCCACAGATCTGTGGATCACATCAGACTGCTTTTCGTAGGTAGCATGATGAACTGCCCTCTTCACCAGAGCTCAGACTTCAGCCCACTTCCCCTTTGCCTTGGTTCAAGATCTGTTCTCACCATCTAGGTTCTGGCAGCATCTTCTCGAGAAGGACTTACCAAGCCTTGAAATCCCCAGTCATATTGGATGCTTTCCTGTGTCTCCTGTCTATTTCATTTCCATGTGCTGATTGCATTTCCAAATACTTCTCTATTTCAAAATGGTTTTCAGCTCCAAGGAAAAGTCAGACTTGAACAAAAAAGAATATCACTTCTAGTGCGACTGGGATTGAAAGCATACTATGAATGGAAATAGAGGAGGGTTGTCAACTTAAAATTATTTCATGCATGACAGTATTTGTGAATATTATCTAAAATAGTCATGCAAGGAATAATTTAAAGTTATTAGGTAAACATTAATTTACTATGAATTAAAATCTGCATAAAAGAAAACATTCTTACCTGTATCAAATAAAACTATTGTCTTTTATATGTGTCACGTTTCATGTTTAACATCAAAATTCAGTGGTTCTTGCCTTTTTCACTTGTAGAATTTTTTAAAGTTGTATACTTCTTTTCAGTTACTTCATGAATTCATTACTTAATTTAAAAAGTTGAAATGTCTTCTAAGATCTGTGACCTTATAAAACCTTTACAGCTTTCTGATTTATAACTGAATAGACTGCTTTGTGGGTGTGTTGGAAAACTTATTCTTTTAAAGACCTTTTTAAAACAGAAAAGGCCCATGCTTCTGAATGTTTCTTTCCCTAAATAGATTGAGTTTCTATGACAATATTTATAATTATTGCTTGCAGTCCCTTAAAAGTGCATTCAACTCTAAACTCAAATGTCCACATAGGACGCGGAATTAGACATGTACAATTCTCTTCTATAGAAAAGTCCCTTACAGTCGTAGGCTTCACATGGGAACCGCCATTATAAACACAGTAGCCAGGAAAGCCACAGAAATAGCACACTTAGACTCCAGCTAACCATAGGCTGGATCTCCTTTATTGCCAACTACAAGTTTGTTTATCCTTATGTGTTTTTTTGAAACATATTATGAGTTGCCAAATTTATTATCTAGGGTTCAGAGAAAGAAAAATATACAGTATCATGAAAAACAGGAATTTAGTTTTTAAAATTTTCCAGACAAACCTCCAAAAGCCCTGGCCTTCCTTAGCTTCCAGATTGGTCAAGTTCAGGTTGGCATGGCTGTTGACTCAAATTCAGTTATATCTTGAAAGTATTTAAATTACTTTTCTAATTTATTCAGTCAAAAAATTGCAATTTGAGCTAATCTGGGTCAGGAGCAAATTGTCAGCTTCTGGGTGATTCTATTTGTAGAAACATCTTGAAGAGGAAATTTGCCACATACTTGCTTTTGCAGGTTAAGGGAAAACATTCTCGTGTGATAGGCTTTTTTGTTTGGTTGGTTTTTTGTTTATTTTTGGATCATCTCCAGAGAATATAAAAGTCCTTAGCAACTAGAGGTGTGAGAGTGTGTGCCTGTGTGTGCACGTGCTATAGTAT
>JADRCH010000031.1:2517923-2551536 GCA_019843965.1 Rhynchomys soricoides
TCTCTCTCTCTCTCTCTCTCTCTCTCTCTCTCTCTCTCTCTCTCTCTCTGAAGAAACACACGCAGCAGACACACAGAGAAAGACTCTCTGCAAAGCAGAGGTGGGGCTCAGGAAGCCAAAACTCTTGAGAGTCCCTTCTTGAAAGCTGGGTGTTTTAAAGTCCTTGAGGAGTTTTCCTCCTCTACTTTAGGGCTGGTCAGTTAGAAGACTGACAAGGTGGTTGATTGTCCCATAACTGTTGTGTGACAGTCCTAAGCAAACCTTCAACTTCTTGAGCCAGTGCATCAGCAGGGCCGGAGGGGCTGCCAGTGGGAAACAAGAGCCTCTAAAACCTTTGTTTCAAGCTGCCAGGCTTTTGTCTCAGATCAGGAAGTTGAGGAAGAAGCTGGCCTTCCTGGAAATGTGCCACTTTTATTACCTAGCCATGACCCCTCTCCCTTTCTGCCAAGCTGAGGTATGAGATTATTAAGGAGACAGCTGTAGAGACATGGAAGGCAGAAAGAAAGAGAGGTCTGGTCTGAGCCTGGGCAAGACCAAGCCTATTCACAGCGATGGACCATCTTATCACCTACCTATGTGGATGGACAAAATGCCTGTTGATCAGGGAAGCTGTCCCTTATAAAGGTGGAAATGGAAAGTTTTGTATAATGACTTCCTTAATTCGCAAGGGAAGCTGGGAAGTGTAGTCTTTCAGCAGGAAACTATTAGGGACTCTAACTCTTAGTCTCCCATTCCTCCCCTCTCAGAGGTCACCCTAACTTGCTGTTAGGGAATGTGGGGGTGATGACTGCTCTTAGCTGCTGTGAGCTGACAGAGATTTGACGACAAAGGGCCTGCAGTCAAAGGCCCTAAGGGGCCAAGATGAAACATGACCGGTGGTGACGATCCAGAGCATAAAACAGCCATTTGGTGATGGTGTGTATCTTTGGAGCTTGTTATAGAGTGGGGTAGCTTCCTACTGGGAAGGTAGTTAGAGAACAGGTGGAGTAGTTTTGCTCTTCTTAGAGGAAGAGAGTGGACAATGTTGGCATTTCTTCTAGGCTCCGCCCCAGTTACCTGGCAACAGCCAGGTGTGCCTGACTCACTATTTAAGGGGCTGCGCGCTCCCTCCTCTCTCTCTTGTTGCTCTTCTTACTCTCATCCCCTTCCTATCCCCGTCTTCTCTCCATATGTTCATGGCTGACCTCTCCTTCTCTCTCTCTCTCTCTCTCTCTCTCTCTCTCTCTCTCTCTCTCTCCCCCCTACCCCCCAACTCCCTTCTGCATGCCCTAAATAAACCCTATACAATACTGTCTATTCTATACAATACTGTCCTGTGACTGGTACCTCAGGAGGAAGGGATGCCTCAACATGGATCCACAGAGGCATCCCTCCCCCTTCCCCACCCTGCACCATACCTTGCCTCCACCAAACATATTCCTGGCTTCTTTTTCTTTTATATAAAACACAACAGGCAAGAAAAGCAAAAAGTCCTATGCAGGTTTTGTCCTAGGCATCAAGGAGATTCAATGGAAAGGCTCAAAATTAAAACCAAGCTGAACATAAATAAAATAAAATAAAATAAAATATCCTGGCAGCCTGGTGTTGCCTCCTTAGTCTAATTAACAGAGAGATGTAATGATAGCCAGAGGAGTAGGACCAGGAAATTCAATGGATGTTGTCGTAATTGGTTTATGTCATGTAGTTACATTAACTCTTTCAGCTGAAGGGGTTTGCAATCCCATAGGAAGAACAACAATATCAATTAACCAGCTCCCTCAGAGCTCCCAGGGACTAAACCACCAACCAAAGAGTGTACGTGGAGGAACCCATGGCTCCAGCTGCATATGTAGCAGAGGATGGCCTTATCTGGCATCAGTTGGAGGGGAGGCTCTTGGTCCTGTGGAGGCTCAATAGATGCTCCAGTGTAGGGGGATGGTAGAGGGGTGAGGTGGGAGTGGGTGAGTGGGTGAAGGAGCACCCTCAGAGAGACAAAGGGGAGGGGAGGAGAAGGGGATGGGCTGAGGGATTTGAGGAGCAGAAACCGGAAAGGGGGATATCATTTGACGTGTAAATGATTAATTAAAAAGAAGGAAAAAAACATTCACTTACTGTTTTGTTGTTGTTGTGTTTCTGAAGAAGATTTTCAAAGGAAGAAGCAGGTAACAAGATTGTAAGATGTTCTGCTAAAAACAAAACCTTTACCTGTTTACTAGCTTTGTCTGGTAGAGGCCTGCTGACCACCATTGGCTCCCTACCAGCCTTCCTTCCATGGTTAGGGCCAGAAAGTCCATAGCAGCATTTTATAGACCTCCTCTTAAGGGTTTGTTTCTTCTGAAGAATTTGTTTCCAAAATTTTATCTATAAATTCCACCTTCAAAGTTTAATGTTCATCCGTACCATTTTCTCTTTCTTCATCCCTATTTGGACCCTCCAATTTCATTGTCTTGCCCCCCATTCATTAACCATTTATTAACCCTTTTTGTGTTGCGATGGACATTGAATCTAGGGCCTCATTCTAGGCAAGTCCTCTACAACTGAGCGACAAGCCCCGCTGCCTTCTAGGGAACTTTACTTTTAACCCTACGATGTTTGATGACTAACCATTCAAGTATTTAATAAACTGTTTTTGAAATGGCCCCTGAAGATATTACGTGTTTATATGTAAATCAGTTTACAGCCAAGTGTTTATTGTCAGAGTTTATTGAAAAGAATTGTGTTTCTTTTGTATAAAGTTGTCCTGGGACGGCTTACAATGTCCTTTACGTTAGAAGTAGCGTGTGTAAGAGGTTTAGGTCACAGTCTAGTCTCACAGGCTTTTATTCTAAGTGTGAAGGCTCGGGTGGCAGACTGACTTTTCGCGGATCCAGCCTGGTACTTTATATAGCGTGTTATGCAATTGGTTATCTAATCTTTTAGAGGAGCCAAAAGAAAGGTTGTTAAAACAATGATCTGTCAACCTTGCTTTCTTTTTCCAAAAACAAATGTGCAGGTTAATCAGCATATGTGAAGTTTCCTTCTCATTAATTGTTTTTAAATTCTAGGAAATGTGATTTAGTACATGCTGATTGAGATTTTATTTTAGGATTAAATTCTTTCTTTCCCACTTTCTGATACGCATACTTTTTTTTTTTTTTTTTTTTTTTTTCTAGACAGGGTTTCTCTCTGTATCCCTGGCTGTCCTGGAACTCACTCTGTAGACCAGGCTGGCCTCGAACTCAGAAATCCACCTGCCTCTGCCTCCTGAGGGCTGGGATTAAAGGCGTGCGCCACCGCTGCCTGGCTTACGCATACTCTTTTGGAGATTGTCCTACATGACATATTCTGCTCTCCCCCGCACATCTCTCCCCTCTCCAACTCTCTTTCAAATGTACGGCCTCCTCTTTAACCATTGTTGCATACATACATACGCGTATATAAATGTAACATGTGGTTCCCCTGTATGTTTAGGGCTGTTTGGGTTTGGATAATCTGTAGGGAGCTCATCCCTAGAGGAGACTGATTGTACTTCTCTCTGCAGCTAGTAATTGCCTGTAGTCCTTTACCAAGGACAGTGGTTTGGTTCTCAATCTGTGGGTCTCAACCCCTTTAGGGGTTACCTAAGACCATTGGAAAAGACAGGTATTTACATTAGGAATAATAACATTAGCAAGAGTACAGTTATGAAGTAGCAACAAAAATAATTTTATGGTTGGGGGTCACCACAATATAAGAAACCGTATTGAAGGGTCACATCATTAGGAAGGTTGAGAAACACTGATCTAGGCGTAGGATCTTGTGAGATTTCTGCCACTCTGGCATGTCTGCTGGTATTGTGCAGGTTTTATTTAAGCAATGATATTTTTGAGAATTTTTTTGAGGTTTCATGGGTGCAGCTTTCCATACATGAAAGACTCTAGTTCACTGGAGATGTCCTGGTCATTTGGCTCTTACAATATTTCTGCTCCCTCTTCCTCAGTAATCTATGAGCCTTAGAGGTTGGAATTGTGTTGTTAGAGGTATCAGTCAGGGTTGTGCAGACCACAGTCAGTTGTTCCATGCAACTGGACCAATTGTGGATTTTGTGATGGTCTCTATTTGCTACAAAAAGAAGCTTTTTTCTTTTGGTGAGGTTTGAAAGCTACACTAGTCTATGAATATAGGATAATTATTTGAATGCAGCAAGACATTACACCAGTTAGGAAAGGGGGGTAGTAGGTTCTCATGTAGGTCTATGACTTTGCCAGCCATGGATAATTGGCTAGGTTTATAGTACCAGGAATGAATCTCCTCCTATTGAGTAGGCCTTACGTCCATTGGATGGCTCTTGGTTACCCTATGATATGAATGCTACTATAAGATCCTTGGCTGTATCTTACCATGCTGCTCATGTGCAGTTGATCAGCTTTACAGCTGGGGAGGACTATTGATTGCTCTCTTGTTTGGTATCTATTGATTGCTCTCTTGTTTGGTATCTGGTATAGCATCTTTTGAACACAATGAGAAGTGCTTTTCAGAGAGGAGGCTTTGAGGTCAGATCCGGTTTTATTCCTCTAAGTCCTGTGTCTGCAGACTGGAGTCTTCAGCAATAGGGTCATGCCTTCAAATTCTGGAAGGCACCCAAGGAAAATGGCAATAGTCTGTATTATTTTGGGGCATCTTTGATTCTCTTAGCAACTTGAAAGAAGGTTCCTGACAGGTTTTGTTGTTGTTTGTTTGTTTTGTTTTTAGATAATCTATGACTTTTGTGAAGATTGTTATCACCCCAGTGGCATAACTTCATCCAATATATATTACATATTTTAAGTAAACAGAAGATAAATCCCCCATGTTTTTTATCCCTCCTCCTTCTTTCCAGGCATGTCCCTCCTACCCATTGTCCCCTTCCTAGCCTCCTATCCTATTACCCCCTCTTGAGCATGCCCCCACCCCTGCCTGGTTACTTTTTATTTTCCTGGCTTTTGCAGTGACTCTGGCACAGCTAAAGATCCACACCTATGAGTTACAAACAAGAAAGAACATGCAGCATTTGCCTTTCTGGGACCTGGGATAGTCCAAGTGGTGGTTTGACTAAGTAGTTTATATTTGTTATATGATATGACTCCTGAACATTTCTCCAAAGGAAATAAAGTTAGCATGTAAAAAGATGTCTCCGTCTTCCACAAAGGAGAATGGCACTGTATCACGGCAAACCTGAAAGAGAAAGTGTGGTCTTCTTAAGGAGAAAGGGTGTCCATGGTTTTGGTTATGTTCACGAGCTATGAGGCGAATTAGTAGGTGCATACTTATGATGATGGTGTTGATGATGCATGCATGTGGTATGTGTGTGTATTGGTGTGAATATGTGCATGTATGTACACATGTGTTGAAGCTATAGTACAACCTTGGGAATCATTCTTAGGAATGGCATCCACTTGTTTTGAGACATATGATCCCAAAGGCTTGGAGCTCAGTCCCCCAGGGTAGACCAGTGGGCCAATGAGTCCAAGGGAATCTCCTGATTTCAGCCTTTCCAGTGCTAGAATTACAAGCATTTTACAGGGGCTCTGGGCATTGAATCAGGGCTTTGGCTTGCAAGTGTTTTGCTGAATAAGCCAACCTTTGCATCTGTTTGCTATTATTATTGTTGTTGTTATAAAATTTTCTGTAAATTATGTTCTCGTTAAAGTTAATCTAATTATTCAATTTAAACACAGCATGTTGTGTTACGTTCTTATCATGTCAGAAATCAGTCACAGGAAGAGGGAAATATTTAGAGAATTCAGTTGTATAAAGCAATTGTCTCCAACTCTGATACCAACTAAAAAACCTTTAAGAACATGGTGGTGGCACATGCCTTTAATCCCAGCACCCAGGAGGCAGAGGCAGGCTGATCTCTGAGTTTGATGCTAACCTGGTCTACAAAGCAAGTTCTAGGATAGCCAGGGATACAGATAAACCCTGTCTTGAAAAACTCAAAGCAGACAAACTTTAAGGATGGAGAGGTGGCTCAGTGGTTAACAAGCTCTTACGATATTCCAGAGGATCTATATTTAATTCCCAGCACCCACTTGGCAGATCACAGCTATCTGTAACTCCAGTTCCAGGGGACATGACACCTTCACACAGATATACATGCAGCCAAAACACCAGGGCAGAGAATTTTTTTTAAAAAAGTATTATTTAAAAAGAATATGCATAGACATTAAAAAATAAATAAAAGACCTTTAGGTTCACAATTGTTCTATAACTTTGGTGATGTCACACACACATAGCCATCATTCAGGAATTTCTCTTGGTATCAAAGGAGCACTAGTCAGTTCCAATAATGGATGTTAATCACATTGTTTTCATTTTTAATACTTTGGTTAACATTTTATTTTGGTCTCCAGATCAAACATAAATAATGAGAAACTGAGAGATATTCTCCTACTGACAAAATGACAGTCTTTACCCCTGTGGGGGAAAAAAAAATCAGAAAATCACTTCACTTCCCTTTCAGGAAGTATATTATTGCTCTATTTTTTGATTAGGAAACCACAGAAACAGAATCTGAAAACATTGCTGGAACTAGAAAACTTAACTATTTTGGGACTGATGATTTCAACTCCAACCAGAGCTGAACTTGTCAGTCATCTGGAACTAGGGTGATGATATATTTAGTGCTGAATGGATCCAGGCAACTTGTGATCAAATGGCTCCCAATTAGACTTCACAACAGCCTCAGGGTGTGAGTCCTCTGGGCCAGGACAAGGGTAAATATTTACACAGACCTGATGCACAGCTGCATTCTATTAGTCCATGTTGGGAGACCGTGCTTATGTCTAAATTAGGAATGCCTAACAATCATATCTTTGGATTTAATGTACTAAACTTATCTTTTAAAGACATCTTAGAGATTTATTTTCTTTAAATTATGCATTTGTGTATGTATCTGTGTGTGGATATGTGCACATGATTCCTGTGCCCACAGAGATCTGAAGCACCACATTCCCTGGTGATGGAGTTACAGACAGTTGTGAGCTCTCTAATGTGGGTATTAAAGTATTCAATTCACATTCGAGCTTCTGAAAGAACAGTATGTGCTGTTAATCACTGAGCCATCTCTAGAACCCTTAACAATGTGTACATTAAAATCTGAAAAAAAAATGGACAAAACTTTTCAAACGAAACATAAACTTGACCTAGATCCAGGGGCACAAGGTGCCCAGCACCGTAGTGGGGACAGCTTGTTCTTCATGGCAGCCCCTTCTCTACCTCTCAGAGGGAACCACTAGCCCAGGAGTTTTGTCCATTAATTTCTTTTTATTGTTGTTGTTTGTTTTGTTTTTGTTTTTTTGAGACAAGGTTTCTCTCTGTAGCCCTGGCTTTCCTGGAACTCTGTAGACCAGGCTGGCCTTGAACTCAGAAATCCGCCTGCCTCTGCCTCCCGAGTGCTGGGATTAAAGGTGTGCGCCACCACTGCCAGGCTTTGCCCATTAATTTCTAATTTTACCTCCTATCTATGCATTTCCAAGTAAAGCCGTTCACTATTTTCTCGCCAACCCCATCTCAGGTCTCTTCCTGCTCCTCTTCTTCCTGCTGCTCTTCTTTCTGCTCCTCTTCTTCCTGCTCCTCTTCTTGCTCTCCTCTAAGTTTGTTCCTCTTTAATCCAGTACTGGGAATTGACCCTAGGGCTTTGCGCATGCTGGACAGAAGTAGAACCACTGAACTTTTATCTTGAGCCCTGTTCCTGTGTGTGTGTGTGTGTGTGTGTGTGTGTGTGTGTGTGTTATTGTTGTTGTTGTTTTGTTTTTAATCTTTCTTCAATGGAATTCTTTCGCCACATAATAGTATTTAAATTTTAGGGTTTATGGAGTATCTACCGTGTGGTAATACCGGGAAAGCACTGATCATGTAAGTTGGCAGTAGTCAAATACAATGCTACAGTATGTAGGGTTCGTCTACTCTTTTCACATGTTATAACTAAAATTTGCATGTGTGAGCAAGTTCAGGATGTAGCCTTCTTATCCCTGAGCTGGGGATTCGATTAGTAAGTTAGAACGCTTGTTTTAAAAAAATATTTTAAAACTGTGCTAGTTATGTTGACCAAATGAGAAAACTTGGGGTTTTATAGTTATCTGTTATGAGCTCCTCTTGGTGTTCTGCTTCAGTGTTCCATTAGTGTTTGCACAGGTGAGAAACTCAAATGCAAAAAAGACAAGGGGGCCAGCCTGTCCTCTGCCCCCACACACTGACATTGTCTTTCCAGCGTGTGGTGCACATAGAGTACTGGCTTCGATCTTCTTTCTCATAGTCCCCGGATGTACTAGAGACGTGACTGCCTGGCTTGTAGGAATCCTGAAGGATGGTCTAAACCATCAGGGGCTGAAAGCATGAGCAGAAAATGGAGAGACTGTTCCATTTCTGCCCCGATTGTCATCATTTAGCTGTCTGGAATCAGATAAGTCATTTACCTTCTCCGAGGTAATGTTCCGTAAGGTGACATAAGGGTTCTGATTGCTAATTTTCAACCGGAAGTTCAAGGAGCATCCTAAGTTCTTATTTTAAATGCAAAAATCCTAAGCCTCGTTGGACCCACCGAGCCGGGGAGCTTATATGTTTATAAGCTCTCATGCGTGATAACTTAAGTCCCCTTTGAGTGGAAAATTATGGAATAAAATTGGAATTTTTAGAACTTAAACATCTTTTATCACAGCTAAGTGATATCTATGTTTCAAGTTCCTATAATTTTATCAATAAAAGTAAATGTATAGGCATTCTGATTCAAGATTCTAAATATACATTGGCTAAGTACCATTGCTATGAGTAGGCAGTGACACAGGTCTGAGGAACCAGTAATCAGCATAGCTTGCAATTATTCGGTGTGCAGAAATAGAATTAAAAATAATGCCGCAGTCAAGTTGTATCCATGTCATTAAAAACTGTTAACACAGAATAACAGCAAGAGTGGCCTAGAATTGTAAGTGTGGTAACAGCAGACAGATAACATGTAGAGTGCTATGTAGTCTTATTAGGAAAACCAAGTAGTTGTGTATACACTCAAAACAACCTTAACACTCAGCTCATTTAATGATAAAATATGCTAAGTGTAACACCCAACAGATTGGAGACAGTCTGCTGCCTGGTTTATTTTTACTTTGAGATTGCATTCCTTTTTATGTTTCTCGAATTCTTTTGGGAGTACAGAGGGGATGGGTGACCGTAGAGCTCCTTATAATGTTCAATACCTCCCTAGGGAAATTGTTTTGCTCATTTTGAAAACATTGTTTTGTTCCCTCCCCCCACCCTTTTAAGTTACTACACAAAGTAATGGCTTTATGTACATGGCATTTTCATACATATGTGACGTAATGTTTTGTTGTTATTCACCCCGGCCCCCTGGTCTTGCACTTTTCTTTCCACTCAATACCCCTCTGCTACATTCATGTAATGTGCATTCCAACCTTCCTGGCTTCAGGATATAATACAAACATCTCATTGTGCCAATCAGAGAGTAAGCTAACTCCAACTGACTTCTCTAACATATCTCACAATACTGCTCAAGTAATTGGCTTCTCCTCCATGCACATGAGAAGACCATGGGAACCCCATGCTTCCCTATCTGTCTTTGGTCATGTATTTCTGTGGTGATTTGGATGAGAATGGCTCCCATAGGCTCATAGGTGTCAACAGTGGGCTTTCAGTTGGTGGACATGTTTGGGAAGGATTAGGAGGTGTAGCCATGTTGGAGGAAGTGTGTCCATCACTGACTGGGCTTTGAGGTTTCTTGCCATCCCTGGTGTGCTTCTCTCTGCCTCTTACTTATGGAACAAGATGTGAACTCTCAGATGTTCCTATCTCTATGCCTTTCTCCACCATCATGGATTCTAACCTTCTGAAATGGTAGGCTTTCTTTTATAAGCTGCCCAGATGTCAGGAGTGGTAGCACGTGCTTTGATCCCAGCACTGTCAAGGCAGAGGTGAGCAAATCTCTATGTTTTAGAGTAGCCTGGTCTAGAGAGTGAGTTCCAGGACAGCCAGGGCTACACAGAGAAACCCTGTTTCAACAAACAAACAGTTCCTTTGATCACGATGTTTTTGTCATAGAAATAGAAAAGTAACTAAGGCAACTGCTTGTTTCTTCTGCCTTTCCCCTGACTTCTTTAGCTAATGAACTATTTTTTCCTTAAGACACAGATATTTTCTGAGAATTCAGGTTGAAGAGGATTGATTCACATCAACTGGACTCACGGCATTACAGTAAATATGACTGACCCAGTATATTAATACACAGTGAAAACTTTCAATGTGTGACTAATTATTGATAGTAAAATCTCCAGGGGAAGTTAATTATATGCAAATTATTAATTCGGCAAGGAGTCTAAATTAGTTGGCCTCAATGGTTGTTGCCATTGACGACATAAAAGCCTGGTTGATTCTTACGTCTACACTATTGAGTAAATGAATCTACTTCTTCTTTACTCTTTTCATTAAGATGGATATGTTTAGCTTGCTCTTTTAAAGAGAAACAGGAGGAATGTACCTAGGAGAGACGGGGGTACCAGGAGAGGTGGAAGTAGGGAAAATATGATCAGGATGTCATGCATGTAAAGAATAAAAATTAAAATTAAAAATAAAGGTAACAGCAGGACATTTATCTTTTTATTAGGAGGAAATCTACTTTATTGACCATTTTGGTATATACATTAAAGCACTCCAGATAAAAGAACTAATAGGGCATAAATTGGTTTCTGTGTGCTTGTGCATGTCAGCTACCACCATTACATTAGCTGGTCAATGAACTCTGAAGAGTTTAGCAGGCTGAGGAGCAGAGAAGAGCCCCAATTTGAGGTTGATTACAGACCGGAAACAAAATTTCCTCTTCCTCTGGTGGACTGTTCAGTCTGTTCTTATACGATCTTCAACTAATAAGCTAAGACTTACCATCCCTGTAGAAGACAGCCTGGTTGACTCTAGGCCTACTGTAAGGCCTAAGTTTTAAGTCATCATAACTTACCCTCTGGAAACCTACAGACTGGTGTTTGATTGAATCCTGGGTATTGTGTTATAGTGATTTGTCAATAATTTAGCCATCAAAGTTCCTTTCTCATGCTTAGTCTGGCTTTTCCACTCATCTGAGACCTACTCGAAGATATCCATTGTTCATGCAGGCAAACATTGCTGGGAGTTCATGTTGAGCACTGTTGCTTGCTTTTATTTTTTCATAATCAGCACATGCAGGAACTAGTGATTAACCTCCTTATCACTTATGAACTTATTCCCTTTCACAACTTAATCCTTTATCACCTTTAGGTTATTGTAGTCTTCATAGCAATTAATTTTTAACTTGTAAGATTTTGCGTAATGTTTTTGCTATAGATTAACTTCCAAATGTTTTAAAATACATCCCTAGGGAAAAGCTTGTATTTAAAAGAACTTTCAACAGTATTTCACCAACAAGCATTGGAAGTTTAAACAATAATACTGTTACTTTAAAAATGATTCAAAAATAGGCATTTATTGTCTATTCTACTATTTTCTGTCTAAGTTTCCAACAATATACATCTAATTCTCAACTTATTGCTATTCTTCAACATTATTTTTATTTGATGAAATTTTGGTTGATTCTTAAAATCTATTGTTGTAGCTTAGTGGAGGCCAAGGTCATGTGTTCAGTTCACATGTAGTTCAATTAGCTCCACTTGCCTAGGGGCCTGCAGCACCATTTCCAACTGTCTCTAGCCATTGGGCAAATGGAGATTATTGGACCCATGAGACACAGTCTAAAAGAATGGATGTGTGCACATCTGTAGTTATTAATGGAAAATCAATCAACAGTCCATCCACTCTGTTAGCAGTCACTCAGGAATGTACACAAAAGCACCCTGAGAAAAAGAGTGTTTGCTCTTTAGATTGACATCTTTAATTATTTATCTGTGTTTTCCCTTTAAAGACAGAAGAAATAATTCCATGGGAAATTTCCCTTTATTGTCTTTCCTCATAAATAATCTGAAGTATTTTCCCCCAATAATTCATGTGTTTTTCAGAATGAATGACCTTTTTATTTTAGCACCACAGCAGTCTCAAATTTTGCCTCTAGTTCTCTGTCCTGTTTGACAGACAGCCACGTTCTCTCACTTGGTACTGGCTATGTCTGAGACGTGATGACAAAGGCCAGATTTACCCATGCATGGTTTACATGTAGACCAGTGTGACTCAACTCCTAGACATTTCAATGGCACAGTGATCGCAGAGGATGGGAAGTCTGTCATCAAAGGAAAGCCCAACTCTATCTTCCAGGAGCAAGATCCCATCAATATCTAGTAGGTTGCTGCTGGTGCTGCATACATTGTAGGGTCCCCTGGTGTCTTACTCACAATGGGAAAAGCTAGGGATCACTTGAAGCTACAAGAGTCATCTTTGCTCCTTTTCCTAATATCTCCATGTTTTTGAAGTATGGAATAAATTCAATAACTTGTTCCAGATCATCTGTAATGTCTTTAGTACCACTAGGCACTTAGCCCCACTGGCCAAAGTCACCCACGGTGACAAATTAGGTACTGTGGAGGAATTCATGACCATAACCCACTGTATCACTCACTGTTACCCAAAAGACTGTGGATGGCCCCTGTTGGAAAACATAGCACAGTGGCTAATATGCTATCAAGAAAATTATCCATGTACCCACCGGTGTTGCTAAGGCTGAGGACCAGGCCATTGCTGAGCTGAATTGTAAACTCCATGGCTTGACCTTTTGTGTGACCATCCCTAGTGCATCAGTGGTTGATCTGATTTGCTGTTTTGGAGAAAAGTACTAAACATGATGACATCAAGAGGTAGTGAGGCAGGCTTCAGAGGGGTTACTGAGAACCAGGCTGTCTCCCCACTCCCCCCGTGACATTGATAGTAACACCCAACTCCTTTGCCTTTCATGCCGGAACTTGAGTTGCTCACAGTGACCACTTTGTCAACTTTTACTTCCTGATATGGTTATGAGTTTGGCTATTCATAGCCTGCATGGCCTTCCAAGAACAAGACCAACTTGGGCTGGTGGCCTGCCTCATCAAGAACACCAGAAGAGCAGAGCAGGAAGAACTTGAGTCCTAATATTTCATGTCCCATCAGTAAATTCTACTGTCCTCAGCACATACACCCATTTTTCACCACATTGGAGTACCTTCCACTAGGTCTCTGTAAGTCGCATGGAAACAAATATAATCTTATCTTTTGACTTTGGAACATTTTAGATTAGGTCACAATTTGGAAAGCCTTGAGAGATTTGGCACATAAACAAGTGACTTTCTCATTCTTTTCCCCACCTTATCTTACCTCTAAAAATGTTTGAAAATGTGATTAGTATGGGAAAATTTTTTTAGTGTGGCGTTAGAAATTCCACATAGTGAGAAATATCTCAAGAGTTAGGGTTAAGGTCAGGGTTGGAGTGAAGTAATTAAGAAATAACAAGATAGAAAATATTTGAAAGATTTATTTATTTTTAATTAAAAACATCTCTTTCTCTCTCTCTGTCTCTCTCTCTGTCTCTCTGTCTCTGTCTCTCTGTCTCTGTCTCTGTCTCTCTGTCTCTCTCTCTGTCTCTCTCTGTCTCTGTCTCTCTCTCTCTCTCTGTCTCTCTGTTTGTTCGAGAATAATGCCACAGAGACCTTTTATTAATTATGAAACCTTGGCCTTAGCTAGCTTGTTCCCAACTAGCTGGTATGACTTAAATTAACTCATTTTTACTAATCTATGTTCCCCCACATACCTCTTTAACACTCCTCAATACTAGCACCTGTTTCTTACTTTGAGTGCTTATGGTGAATCCCTACCTCTGACTCTTTCCCAGGGTCTCTATTTGCAGGATGTCCTGCCTATCCTCTCCTGTCTAGCTATCAGCTGAGCAGCTCTTTGTTAAACCGTTCAGAAGGTGCAGTAGGTAAGTGAGGAAGGACAGAGATGCATTTTCACACAGTGTACAAATATATTCTCCCAACACGTGTGTATGTCCGTGGGTGTAATGGCTGTGGTGGTCAGAAGAAGGGGATCCCTGGAGTTAGAATCACAGGGGATTATGAGACCTCTGAAGATGCAGGTGCTGAGAACTTGGCTCCTCTGGAAGAGCAGCACCTTCTTTTGTGTATGGAGCCATCTCTTAGGCTGTGGTTTAACAGGCCATCTGTCATTTGTTGTTTTGTGTTTGTTCACAGAGAATTTATTTCATTTGCTTCACTCAAGACTGGAAGACCACAAACAAGAATCCCATATCATTATCTTTGTTTCTGCTTACTCTCTCAATGGCTTTCTGACAAAGACGTCTTTTCAGATCTTTTCGATATTGGAGGGGAAAGCTTGGGATAGTACATTGTGTGTTTGTTTGTTTTGGGTGTGTGTGTGAGTGTGTGTGTGTGTGTGTGTGTGTGTGTGTTTGGCTAACTTCAGTTATATAGGTCTTGCTGCTTCTCATCTTAATGCACCCCTGATATTAGAGACTTGCAAAAGCACTGTGTCAGAACTTGGTAGTATAAATTTCCAAGCCTTAACCCATTCCTCCCATACTTCACAAGCAGGCTAACTGAATACATTGTATCCTCGCTTTTTACCAATTATCGTACTTTCAAGTTTATTATTAATATATTTTTCTACATAATTAAGAAGTATTTTAGTTATGTCTTACTTTGCTTTTGTTTCTATAACTGAGTATAACAGACTATAATTTATGAAAAACTGAAGTCTACAAAGCCCACGCATGGTCCTAGGGGCCGGGAAGTCCAAGGATATGGCATTGGCTGAGGGCCTTTTTCTTGCATCATAACATAGGGGAGGGCACAGAGCACAGAAGAAACTGGGTTCTACAACAAAGCCATTCCCATGAGAACTCATTAATCCACAAATGGCTTAGTCCCCTTCCTGAGGGCTTTGTCCTAATGATGTAATCACTTCCCAAAGGTCTGAGCTCTCAAATACCACTGACTTCGATAATGAACTTTCTGACGGGTCAATTGGGGAATACTTTCAAACCATAGCAATTGTGTAACTTGTTCATGAATATATTCCTGCTGTTAAAAAGAAAATCAGTCATTTAAAATAAAGCCTGAGATTTCTCTGACCAATTACATCCTCTAGTGGCTTCTCTAGAAGCAAGCAGAGTTTAGTAATGTGGCTTTTAACAACCCCTTCTGTGCACTCATGGCTGTGAGTCTGTGGCATACACATGTCACTGTAGAATGTGTGGATATGGAGTTTAGCAGGCATTATAGCACCCTTATCTATAGCGTAGATATTTTCTTACTCAGAATATCTAGTGGTTGAATTCTGCCTCATTCAGTTAAATGTCTCTGAGGATTTGGTTCTGCTCCAGATTCCCTTTTTTGCAGGTCTGATGCATTTCTGATGATAGCCCTTTCTGTCCCCTTTTTATTTTGGAGCCACAGTATAACTCAGTATGTTAACACACAGAGCCCCTACTCACTTCTTCTCAAAGAACATATTCCAGTTTCAGTTAGGAAATTGGTGATGAGTCAGATAAAATTGGCCAGGGAAATTGTCTTTACTTTTGATTTTCATTCTCAGTTTGGTGAACATCATTCAAGTTTCAAGTGTCAAAGGACACCACCTAGCATTTTTTTATTTGTTTATTTTTCTAAAGAACATAAGCTGTACTATTTTAACATTCTTTTCCTTTATTGGTTCTTTATTTTTTTAAAAAAGATTTATTTATTATTTTTGTTTATGTGTACTCCTGGCCTTCTAAAAAATCAGTAAGCCCTCTCAACTACTGAGCCATCTATCGAGGCCCTTTATTCCCTTTCTTAAAGTTACAGAAAGCTGACAGGAAAATAGAGAAAAAACCCAGAAGACTTTGGGTTAAATGTTATTTTCTTAAATATGACATCCAAAGTAAAAGTGACAAATGAAGAACGGAAAATAAAACAGTATTTTAAAAGGCTCATTTTAATTAACTAATATATATATATACACATACACAAACATACATTATGTATATACACATATAGACAGACAGACAGACAGACAGATAGACATGGTTTTAACTGGCTTGGAACTTGCTATTTAGACCTAGATGGCCTGGACCTCAAAGGGATCTACCTGCTTCTGCCTCCTAAATGCTGGCATTAAGGGCATGTACCACCACAACAGGCTAGTTAATATTTCTGCATGTTATTTTGTGCATGTATACTTGCATTAATGTATTGCCCAACCAACTCCCAAGCTGGAAAGCCAGAAGCTGCTGTCCTCACCCCATCAGCTACCTCCTCCTCCCTGCTAGCTTTGCCAAGCCGCCATCAACCGTCCTATCTGCTCTCTTTCTCCTGCCTATGTTAGCTCCACGGAAGAGAAACACTAGACTGCTTTATTATTTTAAAGCTAGCCAGGTAACATAATTGCTGGCACAGAATCTCCTGCCCTAAATTTATCGGCTAACCTATATCAGATGGTCTATATCCAGCGGAGGTTGCTGGTTCTAGCTATCCTAAGATCTTACATGGTTGTTCATGTTCCCTGTTCCAAAGCCTGGCCGAAAACAGGCCTCCTCCTTTTCCATGTCTCTTCTCGTCCTGGAAGTCCCACCTTTACCCTTTGCCCGGCAATTAGCTCTCACCTTTATTGACACAATCAAGAGCCAATTAGGGAATCAGCACCTCTCCCTACAACTACATAATACTAAGACAATGCAATAGTAAATGAGCAAAGGCTTCCAATAGGCATTTATGTACCGAAAATTGACAAATAGTGCACATAAAAATATGTGCATCTGCCATTAAAGATAGGCAGATTAAAGGCTTAGTGTCATATAGTCATACACCAGTGATCATGTGTTGTCTATGTGGCATATTAGGGGGAACTTGCTATGAGCTAATTTTGTTGCACAAACATCACAGTGTGTTTATGTAAACACAGATAGTAAGGACCAGCTGCCCCACATGGCTTTTTGATGCAGCTGAGAGACTCGTTAAACCAGACTGTTATGAGGTTGCTGCTCACATTATACTGTTGAAGTTTAGTCTTTGCTATGCTAAAAGAATGGCTGCTCCTAGTGACCATACCATAGACCCAGGTGATGTTATGTGACCTTGCCCCCCAAGTTATTCCTGATTGGTGAATAAAGATGCTGATAGCCAATAGCTGGCAGAAGAGATGTTGGTAAAGTTTAGGATTCCCTGGAATTGGAGAAGAACCACAGGGGGAAGATAAGGGAAGGTGGAGAGAGGAGAAGCCACCATGGGGTAAGAATCTTAAAATAATGGTCACATGGGTTGGCTAATTGGTGTTAAGAGCAGCCAAGATGAAACATGGCAAATTATATAGTGGGATTGATTATTGACCGGGAAATAGACATAATAGCATAGAGGAGAGATAGTTGCCCAGCTCTTGTGCTGATTAAGGCTTATTATAAACACAAAGGTTGTGTGTGTGTTTTATTTGGGAACTAAATGGTCAGTGGTAGGGTAGAAACCCCAGATTGAGATTAAATATTTTTACAAGATTATACAGTATGCTTGTTTTCCAGTAACTGAAATAGAAGGAATACACTCTTCACAACATGGAAAGCAGAGTATACCAAGCACATAAACCAGCAACAAAATTGTTTATTAACATTATCAGGTATACTGTGTGTGATTGTATATCGTTTTATAGACGAGCAGTGCACTAGGTTCATTCACGTGAGTAATGCATTGTCCCAAGCTGTTAAAACTGCTAAGGGATGACTAAATTATAGTTTTCAGGTCGGTTATAATTTTACGGGGCCACCAATGCATGTGGTGTCTATCGTTGGCTTAAATGCTATTATTCTTCTGTGTGGGACTATATTTCACACCCTTTGTGCTAGATATAAAGAAACAAACACACATTGGGTGTGGTGGGACACAATTTTAATCCTCATACTCAGGAGGTAGTGGCAGGGTGACCTGTGAGCTTGAGGCCACCTTGGTCAACATAGTGAGTTCCAGGCCAGTTAACACTACAGAAGGAGATCCTTTCTCAAAACAAACAAATAAACACCCCAAACTCCAGAAATAAATAAACAAACCACACTCCACCCCAGAAAACTGCTGGTGGCAAGCTAAAAGTAGGTTTGGTACTACTGGTGAGAGCATGGCATTATGGAATACCTACAAAGACCTTCAGAGTTCCTTACAACTTAAATATAGGCTTCCCGAGGATCCATGGAGTCTGCTTGTAGGCATATACTCCAAAACTGGAAACAAAGACCTAAATAGGTGCCGAGTCCAGCATGACCTTGGCGGGGACAGAATGACGTGCCCCACCAAGCTAAATAATAGCATTTAGGCCAACAATAGACACCACATGCATTCGTGGCCCCGTAAAATTATAACAAGACTAAAAACTATCATCTAGTCATTCCTTAGCCATTTTAATAGCTTGGGGCAATGCATTATGAACATGCTTGCAGTATTACATGAATGGACCGTGCTGCCCGTCTGTGAAACTGACTACTGTGTCTTTTCCCTGGAACCGGTCAGCAGATATGGGCCTCCAAGAGTGTTGATGGCTGCCATGGGTATAAGGCTTGTTTGAATAATAGTAATAGTAATAATAATAATAATAATAATAATAATTCCTTTAAGGAATGTCCTCCCTGTTAACTTAATTGGCTCCATGAATATTAGACAGCATGAATCCAGGAGGTTAAGGCATGGTTAATGTCTTAGCAAAATGGTAAACACTGGGGCCTTCAGGACAGCCCTTAAAGCTGTGGAAAAGAATTCTAAAAAACATTCGAGATATATATATATATATATATATATATATATATATATATATATTCTCAACTATGCAAAATATAAGGATGCTGTATGAATTATGAGAGGCTTTGCGAATCTAAAGGAACAAAAGCAGCTGCATTAATGAACCAGCTGTTCAGAAAGATACAAAAGCAAACTGATACAATTGAACTCAGTTTAACACAGCTAGTACAAGCCCAGAAGTAAAAGTGGTAATTTCAGGAGAATCCCACCCACTAGTTTATCCTCTGTGCTTAACAGAGGCAGGCAGATCTCTGAATTCTTTTACAAGGTTACAAGAAAATGTGTGCTTGCTGTTTCCTAAGAATTAGGGACAGGGTCACTGGATGCTGATCCTTAGGATAATCAAAAGGAAACCTGAAGTAAATGACTGGATTGATATGTAAATAAAAAACTGGGCTTTTGGTCTGCATGAGATAAGCTAGCAGAATATGATAGCAGGTCTTTAGAATTTTCTCTACCAAGAGCTAGAGCTAAGCTGTCTGGAAACCTCTGGAAAATGTTTTTCTTAACAGGATTTCTGACTTGTTCAGAAGATCCAATATTTTTTTTTCTTATAGCAGCTTTTCTGACTTTGGTCAGAAAATCCATGAGCTACACAGATAGCTTTTAGGATTTTTACTAGCAGAGAGGTCTGTCTCAACCAGAGAGTGTTTATTTTTTTAATTTATTTTTTATTTTTTAAATTTTGGTTTTTCGAGACAGGATTTCTCTGTGTAGCCCTGGCTATCCTGGAACTCACTCTGTAGACCAGGCTGGCCTCAAACTCAGAAATCCGCCTGCCTCTGCCACCCAAGTAGAGTAGCAAGAAAATGCTGTCTGGAGCACAGCAGAACACCCAGAGAGAGCGCAATCTGAAAAGCCTCCTCAGCAGAACCTAGGCTATCAGCTCGGACCCACGGTTTGACTTTCAGTGGTTTCTTTACGCTGTTCCCAAACAACCCTTCTCTCAGGAAGCCCTCTCCAAACAGGTAACTGAATGCCCACGTTCATGCCAGCTTAATTCACAATACCAAAAAGGTAGAAGCAGCCTAAATGTCCATTAACTGTCGAATGCATCAAAAAGGTATATTGGAATGTTTACACCTATGAAACGATGTGAGGTTGTCACGTGATACAACACAGGGAAACCGTGAGAGCATGCTAAGTGAATGAAGCTAGCCGCAAAAGATCATGCATTATATGATTTCACTTACGAGAGATCTCTGTAATAGAAACAAAAGAACATTGATTTACAAAGTAAGTGGATGGCTGGTTCAAGGGTGTGTGTGTGTGAGAGAGAGATATATTGAAGGTGAAAGAATACAGACTTCTTTTAAGGGGATTAGAAATATTCTAAAATTAATATGTGGTCAAAGTCCTACAACCTGCTCTAATTTCAGTGGTGGAATAATACGTAAGATTTCTTTTTCCTCAATAAAGCTGTTCCGATGTTAGCAGTGAAAATTAGCATGGTGATTTATACTTAACTTACTAAATTTAAAGGCAATTTAATTGTTTAATTGGAGTCTACATGTTTCTTTTCTTTTGTCAGTTTCTTTTTTAATGGAGAGAAGAATATGCCTTTAATATTAACAATGACATTGCTTACCAGCCTGGGGAAGAGCCAGTGAATGCAGAGAGAAGATGGTCGGGCTTTCTTTCCCTAACCAGCCTGGACCTGAACCACAGAACCCTGGCAGCAGCAGCGTGGGAGTCTCTCAGCGAAGAGGAGGGGAGGGGCTGGACACCAAGGCCTGAAACGTAAAGATGAGGATGCCAGACTATGAGTACCTTGGTAGTGAGAGGAGCGTTGAGGGCTGAGGAGCCATAGTGTAGCTCTTCAGCATTGAACACACCCTTGGTTCTGCACAGGATGGAATCATCTGCTGAGTCACAGGGATGCTCATTGGACGGGATCCTATGGACAGCTGGGATGGGGCGCTGCTGGCCATCAAAGGCATGCTTTACCCTCTGTGATGAGCTGGTTGATGAGAACTGTGTCTGCTTTAGAAACCGTCTGATAATGTCTTCGATCTCACTGATGGTCGGATCCTTTTCACAACCATCGGCCAGGCAGAGCGCTCCCCAAGCACCTCGTTTACATGTTTCCAGTTTATACCTAACTAACCTGTAGGTGTATTCTCCATAGTTGCATGCATTTGAAATATATATTTCTAAAGGGGTATCATGGATTTTAGTATTTATAGTTCTTCTTATTACTATTCTGTTGTAAAATTTATTATATACTATATACTGTGCATTATATATTATATACATTACAGTAAAAATAGATAATTTTAAGAGAAAACATCCTATTTTTACCATGAATTTTTTCTCTATTCCCATACATAGTAAATTATAAAATTCTACTATCCTAAATTTTCTTGTGAGAAAGCTAAATCTGGGATAAGGAAAAATTTCATATTAATTCTTATTTTCTTTGACTCAAGGTATTGTACATTTTTAAATGTCTACTATGTCCACAGGATTTTGTGTCTTGTTTAACCTTACTTTTTAAAAACTTCTTTTATGTTTTAATTATGATAAAATTAAATCATTTCCCCTTCCATTTCCTCCTTCCCATTTACCTCTCCTCATTCTCCTCATGGTGTCTCTGTTCATTGTTATGTACACACATGTATATTGATATACATATGTATTCCTACATGCATAAATACCACTTGCTCAATCTGTATAAAGTTACTTGTGCATATGTTTTTCAGGGTTGCCTATTTGGTATTGGATAGCCAGTCAGTGTGTTCTTCCCTGGGGAAGAGACAATTTCTCCTCTCTTAGAGTTGTTCCCTAGTTGCCTGTAGTTAATTTGTGTAGGGTTGAGGCCTCCTGAGCTGCAACATATAATACAGGTTTAGGCTGGTGAGTGTCCAAGTCTCTGCCATCTAGTGGTAACACTGGAGAATTCCTCGTTCCTTAACAAGACAGTTAACACTGGCTGCTGGTAGATGTCTAAGAAATGTTAAGAACCATCAATAAATTAATGGTTAAACTTTATGAACTATGTGCTTAAATAGAACTTATGAATTTCTCAGCCATTTTTAAATGTTGGTTGCTTGAAATACAAAATGGGGGAATGCAAGACACATTGCTTTGTTATTAGTTCCAAACTGCTTATAATTGAGATGGATTTCTAAAAAAAAATTCATGTGTCTACTATAGATAGAAGACAACTCAAGAGTGTGGTATTTTTTTTCAGTAATAATGCCAATATTCAATTCTAAGTTGCTCTGTAAACATATAAAATGACGGTTACAGTCACTGTTTTAAATTAAGCTTTAGTGAGTTGAAGACAGTTTTGAATTGTGATGTATCTCTCTGTACCATGCATTTGTTTATGTGATGGATGAAATTCTGTCTGTCACATTCAAAGTCCAGACTAGCCTGTCTTCTCCCTTAGGATATGTAAAACCTAATGTTATAATGTCTTTACTGGCAACATTCTAATGTTGCCAGTAAATTCTGTTAAAGTAAGAATGTTATATTTTGCAATAAACTACACTTACTTCAGAACAATCTACTTGATAGAACTGACAACGTAAAATTTGATGCAATCAGCTAGTTAGCGACAGAAAAAAACCTGCTTTATTAAAAATGGAAAACCAAAACAATTTACAGTTTCTCCTGTTTCCTCCTTCCCATTGCACGGACTTAAATGCCGATGGATGAACAAACCACTGTGTGGTGTCAGAGTTGGTGTTCCTCAGACTCTCCAGCTCCTAGGCATCTAGATTCTCTCTTTAGGCTGTCATCTATGTTCTGGATGGCAAATGTGATGAGAAATTCCCGGTCATTTTGACCATGGTTTCTGACTCTCCCTTATCCCCTCCCACGTACTTTCTGTTGGTATATTAATAGATTAAAATGATATTAAGCAAAGTTATAAAAGTCTGTTTTAATTCTAACATTAAAACCGAACTAAAGGCTAGCAGACATATGAAAAACTGATGATGAACATCATTTAATATTGAGGAATGAACTTTAAAATAAGAGTGAAATATCACTTCCCAAAAAGATGGAAAATGGTCGATTTAAAGGGTAAAATCAGATACAATTGTTTAAAAGAGAGAAATGAGGGGATTTTGTTTTTTTCTGATGAACTCATTTTATCTCACTTCTCAGTAGAAGTTAATTTAACTTTAGAAAAATGTTAACAATGGGGGCAGCCTCTTCCGTAATAACTCAGGTGAGGATTTTAATAAACCAACTTCTGGATACTCAGTTGCTGGATTTGTATTCAAGTGAACCTAAAATGTTATTATTACGGTTGAATTTAGAAAGGATAAGCTTAAAATTAATCCTGAGAAGATCGTCTGGATGGGAAAAAGCAGTGGCCAGCTGTGAAGCTCTTCTTCACGGTAGAAAACAGACTATGACCCTATGTGTGTTCATATGCAGTTAGGGTGTTTATTCTTAGTAGGGCTATATGGTGATGGGGGACGAACCAGGCTCAAATTCTACCATGTTTACTGAAGAAAGTGAACAAGATTGTCCCTTTTATTTCTGGGACAGTTTATTCCTGGGCATTCTGAGGGAAAAGACCCCTCCTTTGTTTTTCTTAGCAAATTTCTACTCGTGGTCATATGATTTAGGGTGAGAGCTACTATTGAAAACCCCTTGCCAACATCCATACCCACTATGCCTTCCTTCCCTATTATCTCAGCTTGTGTGCATGTTTGCACATCTTAAATGTTATTAAAGAGAATTTTTCCAGTTGTGATGAATTTTCATCAAAACATTCTGGTCATCCTCATAGGATACAAAAGTTTGCCATTAGCTCTATCCCCTCCCACCACCCCCTGCATGCACACACACACACACACACACACACACACACACACACACACACACTGGATCTTGGAAAGCAAAGCAGAATACACTAGAACTGCAGAGAAAGTGAAATGCTACACCTTGTACTGTGAATCTACAGCTTCCTTGGAGACTTGAAAAACAACTCAAAGGTGTGCTTTTCTGGTAAGAATTAATCTAAACAGAAAGGAAGCAGATTTCTAAAGTTGTCTTTGAGTATGTTCGTTATTCATGAGATGACCAAAGAGATTTAGAACAATTCCCAAGTGCTGACTAAGGAGTTATGAGGACATCCAGGAGAGCACGTTATATTTGAAGCAAAACCAAAGCACTCAGTGAGAAAAGGTGTCCACATTTCAAAGAAACTCTCAGGCTGGAAGAGAAAGAACCAAGTCATGGGTTTTGAGCAAAACTTTCACACTAACCCAGGACTCCCTGCCCCAGAGGATTTCCTGCTCCATGGTAGTTACATACAGGATGGTAACAGAAGGGGGCAGCAGAGAGCCGCTGGTGTGCATGGTCCAGAAAGGTGAAGATAGCTAGGTTGAGGGATGGGGCCACCCACTCATCTCCAAACTTTTAACCCAGAATTGCTCCTGTCTAAAGGAAATACAGGGCCAAAGTGTGGAGCAGAGACTGAAGGAAAGGCTATCCAGAGACTGCCCCACCTGGGGATCCATCTCATATACAGTCACCAAATCCAAACACTACTGCTGATGCCAAGAAGTGCTTGCTGACAGGAGCCTGGTATAGCTGTCTGCTGAGAGGCTCTGCCAGAGCCTGACAAATACAGAGGAGGATGCTCGCAGCCAACCATTGGACTGAGTGCGGGACCCCCAATGGAGGAGTTAGAGAAAGGACTGAAGGAGCTGAAGGGGTTTGTAACCCCATAGGAAGAACAACAATACCAACCAACCAGACCCCCAGAGAGCCCAGGTTCTAAACCACCAACCAAAGAGTACACATGGAGGGATCCGTGGCTCCAGTTGCATATGTAGCAGAGGATGGCCTAATCGGGCATCAATGGGAGGAGAGGCCCTTGGTCCTGTGGAGGCTCGATGCCCCAGTGTAGGGGAATGCCAGGGCATTGAGGTAGGAATGGGTAGGTGGGTGGGGGTGCACTCTCATAGAAGCAGGGGGAGGGAGGAAGGGATAGGGGTTTCCGGAGGGAAACTGGGAAAGGGGATAACATTTGAAATGTAAATAAATAAAACATCCAATAAAAAAAAATGCAGAGGGGAGAGAGGTTGGCAGGAGAGTCAGTGAGGGTAATAAAGGTGCAGAGAGACTAAGTAAGTGACTTTGACCATCAGGAAGCATGACTAGAGTTCTTGTGCTAAAAGATCATCCAAAGCAGTCTTAGTGTGGCTGGGCAGCGAATGGCTCAGGTCCTAGAGACACACCAGGATTTCCATTTTTCCCCACTAGACTTTTATACCCGTTCAACAACACACAGGCTGCACCGTTCTCAGTTATGCTGCACTGTTCTCAGCTATGAGTGTAGTGACGAGCAAGCCTTTGCCTTTCCACCGGTTGCATGTGCACCTATCTGTGGGTGTCATGCCTGGCATTGATTTCCATGTGACTGCTTGTGGACTTCCATTTGCTATAATTGCCCAGGGGAACACTGGGCTATTTGGGTACCCTGAATGAAACTTTCCCATTGCTGCTGGCCAACGCTTTTGTCACCCTGTTCCTGGATGTGTGATCGGCAAGAGCATCACAGACCAAGAACAGGTGCAAGCTAGTGAGCTAAGGCAGCTAAAAAGTAAACAGTGCTATGGTGCTAGGAAGAAAGGACTTAGTCTTGTTGACTTTAGTACTTACTAGCTAGGCAGATCCGTGGCTTCACTTTGTCTGCCAGAAGTATGCTTGAAATCAAAGGAGAGTCAGATCCCTGTAGGTGGTATCTGGTTGGTTGTTGAATGCTCCTATTGTTTATCTGAGTCTACTAACAGTGATGCTCTCGGACTAGGTTCTACTGACTCCATAGTTGATTGTAAACATCTTTATTACTTTAGTCGGTAGCTTCAGATAGGACATGAAGGAACTATACCACAGAAACTGGTCCTAAAAATAACTAAGCTGTATACGTTGAGTGATGGCTGTTAAACATTTGCCAACACATCACTGACAACACACACACACACATGCAACACACGTGTGCACACAACACACACGCACACACACATACACACACGCAACACAAACATGCACATATACATACATGCAATGCACACATGCACACACGCACATACACATGTGTGCACAAACACACACATGCAATGCACACATGCACACTCAGCTAAACACAGCTCCTACAGCTTGGCTCCTATGCTGATGTGAATGTTAGGTAAGAACACTCCCTCAACTGTTGCCATGTCTTCTCTCACTGAAGTCCTTAGTAGAGTCTCCAAGACTGTTAAGTATTATAAATTATTAAAAGTGAAAACGGAACTATATTCTTATCTGCCTTTTGAGTTTCTGGGTGTTTCTTCCCCTGCAAGTGAAGTTCCCAGAGAAGCCGAATGCTCTCCATCAGAGATCCCAGTAAGAGCTGGCTGTGGAACACAGAGGTCTTGGTCAGGGCTGTAACTAAGCAAAGTGAGCAAGCCAGTTTGTATGTGTGTATGTATGTATGTATGTATGTATGTAAGTAAGTATGTGTGTGTGTGTATGTATGTATGTATGTATGTGTATGTACGTATGTATGTATGTGTGTGTGCATGTATGTATGTAGGTATGTATGTATGCACATATGTGTGAGTGTATGTATTTAGTATGTATGTATGTATGTACGTGTGTGTGCATGTATGTATGTAGGTATGTATGTATGCACGTATGTGTGAATGTATGTATTTAGTATGTATGTATGTATATATGTACGTACATGTGTGCTCAAGTGTGTGGGCACCTGGGATGGCTATGTCCCCTCAGTGCTGGGGTCATAGGTGCACACCACTTCCTCCACATCTGCATATTTCTGGATATCCAAACCCAGGTCCTCCTACTTGCTTGCACAACAATTCACTGAGACATTTTTCTACTCCCAGATCTTTGATTCTACCTCAGTCCTCTGCCCCCATCACCTCTGGAACTCACTATGGGCCTGGAACTCACTATGTAGGCCAGGATAGCCTTGAATCCAGAGCTCCATCTTCCTGGGCCTTCCAGGTATTGGGATTAAAGGTGTACACCACCACTTTACCTCTTGAATGCTGGTCACTGAGTTTTGATTTTACCTGATAGATACGTGTGTGCAGTTCTTTTTTAGAGCTTCAAGGAGGATTTGGAAAACTAGATATTGATACCAGCAAAAAAAAATGTGCAAAATTTGAAAGATTAAGTAGGATTTTTGTGTCTCTTGAAATGGACTTGTAGCCTTTCATGTGCACATATACTTGCTGCCTATGTGTACATAACCTGTGCTATACACGATGGTAGAGGCACTGAAAGTTTTTAAGGCTTTAAACTTGGAGTTAACAAGATGAAGATAATACCTGAAAGATGGTTTATCATAGCCTGTGATGGATAAACATATTTTAAAGGAAGAACAGAAAGGCTTAATTAGTTACCAAATACATGGAGAACCAACTGATTGTTATTTGGGATTATTTATTCATTTTACATCCTGATCACTGAACTCTCTTCTCCTGGTCCCCCTGACACACAGTCCCTCCTCCTATCCTGCTTCCCTTCTCCTGTTGTATGTTTTCAGTGTTCTTAAAGCAACACTTGAAGATGCTAAAGTCTAGCCAGTCGATGGGTCAAACTGATGCCAGAGAGCCGCCTCTTTTTAAAGATATATATACTTATAATTGATATTTATAAATCTGTACATTGATTAAAATCTCAAGAACATTAACCTCGCACGTCTACATATCTTCTAATTTGGTAACTGCAGCCTAAAAATTTGGTGAGAGGGAAAAGAGACAGGAAGGAAGAGATCTTACAACTAACCAAAATTCTGGAGCTCGTGCATTTCTGCGTATTCTGTTCGTCTGTTTTCCAGTTTCTATTTCCTTAATGTAATACAGAGAGCACACTTTCATGTAAGCTATCCCTTTCTATTTTTTTCAAATTCTTTATGTTTTTTTTCTCCCTTCCATTTGATGCTCGGCTCAAACAAATCACCTTTCTGGAAACCCTATGAATAATGCTGTTGGATTTTTATTTAGTTCAGGTTGGGGCACTCTCCAGAACTTCCATAGTTCCCGGTCTGAGTTTGCAATATTGCTAGTGTGCATAAAGCATGAAGAACCTTGCCTAGGATTGCATTCAAAGCATGTAAGATTTAGAATATGTCAGGTTCACCGTAAATTAAGAATAGGTATTATGTGTGCTCTGTGGGAGATAAAGCTGAATAAATTTAAGCATGCGAGAGAAGATTAATAGAAACTCAGCCACTTGGAAATTCCTTTGATTACACCTCTGTTAGGAAGTAGGCAAAAAATGGTCCGTGTTTCTTAATTTAATAGATTTCCTGCAACTTTTCATAATTTCTCTAGTTATCCTCTCAGGTTTTGTCATATGCTCTTATCTCTGAGTAACAATCCCTTTACAAACACTTTTTACTTCCACAATTAATCTTAACTTTTCATCTCTACATGGAAACCGATCCATTTTCTCCCATTGTTCTCATTGCCAAGTCTCTTTCCTGGTCTCTTCTCATGCAGGTACATGAAAGTCCATATGAGGTCATTATACATTCCTACAGTCAGTCTATCTTCCTCCTGTTCTCTGGCCAGAGGTTTCCAGTGTAGCCCGATTTTTGTCTTCTCTGCCTCATCTCCTAGGCTTATTGCACAAACCGCAATGGGACAGATTAAACTGCAATAGCAAATGAACGCTGCTCTCCTTGTGGCTTAGCAGAGGTCTCTATGCTGTCATTGCTGTATGAGGTGACCTGGTGGCTTTCTTGCACTGATCCTGGGAGCCCGACTCCAGGACTGCATGCTCAGTACTCCAATGCAGAGGTGAGCATTCTGTTTCCAGCCTGATAGTCACCGTGAGTGTGTAAGATAGAAGCTACACTTGGTTTCATCTGCTCAGACCAGACCAGACTAGATACCTGGGTTCTGCTCACCGTCATTTGCTGAGGACTAGTTGTCTCTCTCCTCCAAGGGTCCTGGAGGCCTTGAAAACACATATACTCAATATCTTCAGTAGAATCTGTTCTCATAGCTTTGAAGGAATGAAATAGCAGCCAATCTGTCATGGGCGTACTTCATGTCCTTCCGTCTGTGTGGGGCTAGTGCTTTGCAAGATAAGGACCTGAGCACTGATTTGAATACAGGATCTGAGGTTACAAACTGGCCTAGGCTGTCCAGGAATTTTAAAATATTCAGAGGAATCCAGAGAGCTATGAGAAGTGCCTGGGATGGTTAGAAAGGGAAATTTAACAGTGTTCAAAAAATATTGGGAAAAGTTCAAAATACCCAAGAGTCACTTCGCAGCAACCATAGGGCTGAGTGTGAGGTCCCAGATGGAGGAGTTGGAGAAGGGACTGAAGGAGCTGAGGGAGTTTGCATCCCCAGAGAGGCAGCAACAGTGGCAACTGACCTGACCCCCTCCCCCCCAATCCTCCTGGAGACTGATCCACCAACCAAAGAATACACATGGAGGGACCAGTGGTGCTGGCCACAAATGCGGCAGAGGAGGGTCTTGTTAGACATCAGGGGGAGCAGAGGCCCTAGGGCCTGAGTGTGTTAGATCCCCCAGTAGAGGAGGATGCCAAGGAGGGAAGACGAGAGTGGGTGGGTGGGTGGAGGAATACTCCCATAGTGGCAGGGGAGGGGAGGAAATGGGGAGGTTCCAAAGGGGAGATCTGGGAAGGGGGAAACATTTAAAATGTAAATAAAGTATGAAAAAAAATAAATAAAAAAAAGATATTGGGAAAAAAGTAAAGCCATTTCATGTTTCTTCTCTATTCAAAAGCATCCAAGAAAGCCTTATTATTTTTTATATCATTGAATATAAATAAAAGTATATAACATTTGGTAGCTTTTGATATTTAAGCTACTCAGAGGGACAAGAATAAAGAAATGTCTTTGTTTCAGTTTATAAGACAGGAGGAATTAAAAAAAAGAAAAAGAAAAGATAGAAAAAAAGACAAAAGAAAATAAAGTCAATAAGACAAAAAAAAATCCAAACCAAAACAAAGAGAGAGAACTTGGGGAGATAATAAGATCAAAATATATCAAAAAATTCAAATACAAATTTAAAAATATAGGAAAGGAAAGCTTACCATACATTAAATTCAACTTGAAGGCAGGATTCCGAAAATAATTGAGGCTTGATAAATGTCGGCTAGGAGTTCTGTGAACATCGTAATTAGGTTAATATGTTTATCCCTTTCGGAGCGATGCAGTGAGGATAAGTCAGCCTTCATAATGAAGTATATCACATCTGAAGAAAGCAACCTTTAATGCATCTTCAAGCGAAAATTTCAAATTCTTCGAAGTTCTCCTCTGTCCTTTCAACATCTAGGGTCTTGAGCATGAATTATGGTTCAAAGATAGAGTTTGCTGAATAATATATGCCCATGGATAATTAAAAAGAGCTCATCCTTATGGAAGAAACACTTTAGATACGGAGAAAATGTCTGCTACAATATAGTGATCTGGAATGTGTCTGAGATTTCACCTCAATGCTCATCTTCCTCCGGTCATCTCCTGCCGTCCGGAAGCTGCTTGTTTTAACAGAACCTCTGGAGAAAATGATTTTGACATTTCACGGTTAAAACCATCCTCCAAATCACAGTTAGTAGGTCTGGGAAGGGTTAGTCACATTGAAACTTTTCATTTTATTATCACTGTATTCTCTCTCTCTCTCTCTCTCTCTCCCCTTATACATAAAAACATCAATGTTATAAACATTAATTTGGTCCCAGTGTAATGCTTTTATGCATGCAGATACAGCATTGGGTTTAAACTAGGTTAAATATATTTATTGCTCATAATTTCTTTGTAATGCAAACATTCAAAACCCTTCCCACTGTGTGTTTTTTTTTTTTAAATGATAATTTTATGCTATATCTGTTAGTTCGTGTTATAGCTTGGATATAAAAATGTTCCCTATGGCTTCATGTACTTGAATGTCTGTCCTCAGCTGGTGACACTGTTTTGGGAGGTTGTAGAACATTCTGGAATGGGGTCTACCTGGCAAACACAGGGTTACGAGTGTGGGGCTTAAGAGCATCAGGCTGGCTTGTCTCTGGCCTCACTCTTTGCTTTCTGGTCATTACCATGTAATAAGCAGCTGCTTCACAAGTCAGCCACTGATGGCAAAACTTGCTTAGCAACTACGTCTTCACCACCGCTTAGAACCGTGAACCAAAATCAACTCTAATCTGTTGCTGTCAGGCATTCTTCCACAGTGAAGAGGCGGGTAATTGATATAGAAAATTGGTGCCACAAAATTGGGTCATTTTTGTGAAATACCCGACCTTGTTGTTGGTAGCAACTGGATTGTGGAAGGTAGGTGGGGGAGGGGGTTATGCTTCGAGCTGAATGCTATCACAAGCCACTTAGATGGTAATGAAGACATTCAGAAAACCAGGGAAAGGTGATCAATTAAGGCACCTCACCAGGCTTCATAGGGAAAGAAGCACACTTTCGGGGTTTTAGAGAGGGCCGCTCATGTTACTTTTCCTATTCTGAGAAAGTATGTATCTGTGTACTACCCATGACTTGAAAGTTCAAGGGAGGTTGAATTTTAAAAATAATGGACTAATTTATTTGGTGTAAGAAATTTCAAGACAATATGTCAGCATCTAGACTGTGGCACGGTCATTGTTCATTGATTGCAACAACGCTTAGAGTAAGAATTCTGGGTAAAAGGTAGAATACAGAGATGTGGAAAAGAACACGGTTTGTTTTCTTTTATGTTGCAGACAGGGTAAGTGTAGACAAAGCTGCTGACACTGCTAAAGAGATTAGCACCATTAAAGAGAAACTGGGGACTTCGGGCTGGATCCTAGGGAAGGTACCTGGAGGACCATATTCAAAGTGTTCACAGTGTGAAAATACAGATCTAGTTGAAGAATTTTTTCATCGAAAAAGAGAGTGCTTGAGAAAGGAATGTCTAACTAAAGAGTGGTCCTGTCGGGTACTCTGCCCCTACAAGGCTGCCCATGGTTCAGCCCTGTAGACCCTTAGAAGCTGCTGCCACCGTGATACAGTGAGGCAGGCTACGTCTTGAGCTGACAGAAGAATTGATCACTGTCCCTTTGGTTATGGACTTGAATATATAAAGATATGCAACTGTTAGGGATGCAGAGTGGCCTGCACCCAGCTTCTGAAGAAAAGCTAGAAGCCGAGGAGGTGTGGAGCCGTTAAGATTCTACGGAGAGGCTGTGCGCATCCTATGTGTGACACCATGAAGATGAAATTACAAAGGTGATAGCAGCGGATTGAAAACGACGGGGATGGGGACAGTCTGCTGTGCAAGGAGTATTAATAGGACTTAATGGACAGTGATGGGGGCTGGCCTAGCTAGCTTTGCAAGGCTTCTTGGTCTCACATCTTTGTCTTCGCTGATCCTCGCTTTGTTGACAGAGGCACAGCAGAGAACTTCTCCTGGCATCCCTGTTGGTCCTGGCCACTCACTCCTGCTGACTTGTGCCAATTCAGCGGAGGTCTGGCTGTTTCTGCTAGGTCATGCCACTGCTGCTGATTTGTGTTTGCTTTCCCAGCACTGGGACTTTACTGGACTGCTAGTATATTCGTGAAGCGTTTGCTAGTGGATCGAGCTGCCGCTGCTGATTCCTGTAAACTGAACTGCTGATTTCCTGACAACGTAGATTGGATTAGTTTCAAAGAACAATTTCTAAACAAGTCCACTTCCCCCTGTATCCTAGTAACCTTTCTTTTCCACTATGTCTGGTGGGTGGTGGGCTAGAGGGGAGGTTAAAACTTTTAAGAATCATTATTAAAAGTTGGGTTTGTAAATCAAAGCCTGCAGAAAAGTGTCAGGGAATAGGTGGAGCTACCCTAGCAGGAAACCTACACATGTTTTAGCTAGCAGAGGTGTAGAGGAAGGGTTACCCAAGCCCGCTGGAACCTACATAATGCCATCATGAGTCCCAGATGCTGCACGGGGAGCTTCCAGGAACGGTGTTTGTCCTGCCTGGTTTATGTTCTGCTTTCAGTTCATTCTTCCCTTGCTGTCCTCCACTCCCTCACTTTTACAATGGGAATGCTGTGATGTGGACATTGAGCTGTAGTTCTCAGTTAGCCATCCTGCCATCCTGGTAGAGACCAAGCAACTACTGTGCTGGCGTACTGTATCACTGATTTACCATATTTGATTAGAGATATTAAGTAAATGTCAATGTACTATACAATATTTTCTGCTCCTTCTTTTCCTGTAGTGGAATCTAGGACTTGTATATGCTGCGTAAGCACCCTGCCACCGAGCTTTGCTGGAATAGCAAACACAAATCAGTCTTCCTTTAGCTTTTTCATTATGTTGCCCAGGGTGCTCCCAAACTTGATTAATAGTCCAGGCAGTTCCATAAACTTGGGACACTCCTGGAGCCTTAGTCTCTCCCAAGTAGCCAGGATTTCCGGCCTGCATTACCTACCTCGACTCAGCATCAAATCCTGTGAATCTATTTACTTCAAGATTTTCTTTTTCTCTCTCATGCTGCAGAGAACTCTGTCATAAGCAAATCTGCCCATCAATGTCTTAAATTCTGCTCCCAGTTTATCTAAGGAAGTGACATAGTTACCCCATCTGTTAACACACACTCGAATCAGTCAGCAGCCAACATTGTGGCAAGACCCTCCATCAGCAGAGCGTACATGGTAAAGGCTCGGATTGTGATTGCCATGTTTTAGCAATACAACTTTTGAATGATGTCACACACCTCTCTAGATGTGTCATCTGCCACTCTATTGATCATTAGGGTTGATTCAACTGCTCTGAATGACTGATACGGTTATCTCCTTCTTTGTGTGGTGTTTAAATTAGGAATGTCCACCAAAAGCTCAGATAATTGAACACACAGCCTCCAGTTGGTGGCACTATTTGGTGGTGGTGGTGGTGGTGGTGGTGGTGTGTGTGTGTGTGTGTGTGTGTGATGTGATGTGAGGTAAAGCCGT
>JADRCH010000031.1:2566935-2580882 GCA_019843965.1 Rhynchomys soricoides
TTTCCTATTCTTGATCCCATGCCTTCATTCTTGCAGCCTGAAGCCATTACCAAGTCTGTATAGAGGATTCTCTTGAATCTTTCTTTTCATTTTTTTCACATTTTACCCCCAAATCTTATGATGCTAACACACACACACACAAAAGAGATACAAAAAACAGATTACACCTTACAACCAAATCTTCTGATGCTAACCCTTGAATAAAATAATATAAGGTTATTGGGAATCTTTAAAAAATTCCATTTTGTTTGAATATTTACAATGGTTTTGATTGAATTGTCAACATAGTGTTCATGTGGTGGGATGCATTATAAAGTACAGAAATGTGTGAAATTCTTTATTTTACTCCAAAGTGTTTCTGTAGAAGAATGTCATAGGTGCTGACTTTCCATAAACAACATATCACAATACACACTCAAAGCTCCTTCCTGCTCTCTTTATTACTTGGTACTACCCTCTAGACATTTCTATTTTTACTCCTAATTTATATGCCAGGTTCACATTATTTATCCTAAAGTCCAGGAATATTACACATATTAATAACAAAGCATTTTCACTGATTTTCTTAATGAACAGCTTTAAAGAATTATAGAAATGTTCTCTAAAGTTTGTTTTCTTAAGGTAATCTGTGTCTCTACTTACCCTTGAGTTTTTCCTTAAAGACACAAAAGATTTCCAGCTCTGCTGACTCCTCCTAGTACCCAACTTTAGAGGGGTTTAGGAGTATATGAATGGGAGAAAAAGACTGGTAATCTAGGCAATGGCAAATCATTTATTTTATTCTTAGGAAGACACCTTCCTCTCTCTTTCCCCTTGGCAGTGCCAGGAGGACACTTGGTATTCCTTATGTCTCATCCTTATAACAGTTCCAAACTAATACTACTTTGTAGACAATTATAATGCCCACCCCAAGCTATGTCAGTCAGTAATTAATGCCTTTTAATTCAGATTTTTCATGGTAGCAAATGTCATTGAATGTCAATGACAAGATATTAACACCAAGCATGATATAACTCTTTCTTTTTCAATGGTAAATGCATAAACAAAAACCAGCTGAGTGGGATCTTTCCCCAGTGTTACCAACCCCTTAATCTGATTAATCCCCTTGAATATTGAATATAGAATTCAGCTCCACTGCACGTCCTGGTGCTCTTTTATTTCTTGAACCATACATTTCATATTTTTCCTTTCTACGTTTGCTGTGCTTGATCAAAACACTCTTCATGAGAGTAAACCCGAGGACAAAGTCTATGCTGGGCTTTTCTGAGACTTCCTTTCTCAATGCAATTAGTAGCATCTCTTTACCTCAGCCTCAGGCAGACTATTTAGACAAGGGCAAAAGGCAGCATATTCTTCACCAAAACATCATAAGAACAGTGTGCTTACAGCATACTAAGATTCCTCTTCTCTGAAACTTCTAGAGCCAGGCTTCTACAGTCCAAATCACCCTTAGCAACAAAGACTTCCATATTTCTACTAGGATGGTGCATTAAGCCCCACTTAAATCATTCCACTGCTTTCCAAATCCAAAGTCCCCAAATCCACATTCTTCCAACAAAAGCATGGTCAGGCCTATCACAGCAATACCCCAGTACCTGGTACCAACTTCTGTCTTACTTAGGGTTTCCATTGCTATGAAGAGACACCATGACCCAGGCAACTCTTATAAAAGACAAAATTTAATTGGGTCTGGCTTGCAGGTTCAGAGGTTCAGTCCATTATCATCAAGGTGAGAACATGACAGCATCCAGGCAGGCATAACATGGGAGGAGCTGAGAGTTCTACATCTTGATCTGAAGGCCCCTAGGAGAAGACTGACTCTTTCATACTGGGTGAAGCTTCAAAGCACACACCCACAGTGATGCCACACCTACTCCAACAGGGCCACACCTCCTAATAGTGTCACTTCCCATGGGCCAAGCATGTTCAAACCACTACAGTAGCCTAATATTAAAAAAATCATAAATGTTGTCAGCTCTGTTATTTATTTACCAAATACACTCTAATAGTACTCACTGAATCCCTATATAAAGAATGACACACAAATAATATTTTCAAAAGGTAAGTCATACCTTACCCCATATTAAATGCTGCTCATACATTTTTATACCTCTAAGTTTTGCTCAAGTTATTCCAACCTTCTTCCCCCTTTTGCCATGTTGTATATGATTCATTTTTTAGCATTAGGCTAAAATATCAAACCTTCTATGCTCTTGAATCCCTCTGGACAGTACCAGCCATGTCTACCTTTCTGTAGGTAGGCTACTTTGCTAATGCATGACTCTGCCCCTTTCTTTGGGGTCCTTTTAGGTGAGTCAAAACATGTCCTAGGTTTGAGGTTTATGTATCTATTCATCCTTGAGGACAGAGAAAGCATGGTATGTACTGAATGCAATGCTGGTTCAAGTTTTGATTGCTTAGGAAAATGATAAGGATTGCCTGCAGCCTGTAATGAATGAGGTATGCATGAGATTATAGATGATCAAGACCTCTAGCCTGTGATATTTTAAAATCCAACACAAAATGTGATGTAGACAGAGCCACAGAGCAATATAGGATAAAATACCCAAATTACACAAATATATGTATCTTTTCAGAATTTTGGATGTGTATGTGCACATTTACCAACAATTTCTCCAAGATCCATGCTCACTTCTCTAGTCACCCGACTTTGTGTTCACAAACCAAACCAAACCAAACCAAACCATCCACCAAGTCCAATTTGTACCATGCTAATATTCTGGGATATCTGAGTGATCTCCTTTCATTGAAACGTGCTCAACTCACCAGGGGCTACACTCTTATAGAGAAAACTGACATTAAAATTTAATCAACGCTCCTGATAAACCAAGTTTAAGATAGAGAATTTAGAGTAGGAGCCCTGAAACATGACTGGTCCCAATCGATCTGATATCTTGCACAGAGCATGTTTATGACTTTCGTCGGGCGTTTTGTCAATGCACTGCTGTGCTAAACCTTTGAGCATACCTCCATCAGAGCACCGATTTAGTGACCAGTAGAACGGACACATTATTTTTATTATTATTATTTTTTCCCCAACATTTGAAATAGTTTAGGAGTCAATGGGGGGAGGGAGGAGAATAGGAGTCAACAATTAGGTGCAGAATGGAATGGAGAGCCCTCTCCGGCATTGTGCGCACACGCATGTGTTTATGCGCACCATCTTAGGTAGGCAAAGCTTCGTGTTAGAGAATCCTGAGGTTGGTATGGTTTGCTGTGTGACATTTGCTTTAGCAACTTATTTAATGTTTTGAGCCTCACTTGTAAAATGGCAATGCTGATGAACTGTATATACTTAAAGAGAAAAGCGTTTGGGCGTAGTTTCTGGTAGCAAGGGAGTGTGCATTCTTCTGTCATTCTAGAAGGCATCCCACAGGAAGCCCTCAGCCAGCATAGACTGAGAAAACACCAGTTTATCCCTCTCCTCCTCTGTCGCCATCCTCCCAAGTCCTGTATGCTCTGATTTCCCTGCACGTACTCTGAGCTGTCCAATCCTGGAACCACTGTGTTGATGTTGGCGTCCCTGTCAGCTCCTAAGGTCTCTAAGCCCAGTCGTTAATAATGAAGACTCTTTATCACCTGTTTAGGTGCCAGTTGCCGCTGCTATTCCTAGCATAAGCCATGGTTTCAGAGAGATTTGAAGTGAAAGGAGGTAATAGAAAGAAGGACTCCTGTGAGTGCCCTTGGGAACCGCTGGAATGTCTGTGCATGCCTTTGCAGCTTTCTGGTTAGCTGTTTGAATGTGAGTTTACAATCCATGTGGCTCTGGGTGAGAAAAAAAATCTTTAAAAAAACAAAACAAAACATGGGCTTCTGGCAGCAGAGTCTCCGGCTGTTACTCAAATGCCTCTTTCTGTGTAGATGTTTTCTCTCCCAAGGTTGTAGACATCTACATTAAGGGCTGTGATTTTCACCTCAAGTAAGAGGTTTGTCCTCTTGGCATTTGCTATGTTGTGAGGTATGTGGTCTATGACTGAGCTACATCCATAGTGAGAATTTGATATGTTGTATGTGACATGCGATCACATTTAGATCTGGGGAAAGCAAATGCATGTGTTCCTTAAATGATGCATATTTAAAGAGGCAGTAAAGTTTTGCTATGTCTACTATGCCCTCAGCTTATGTGCAGAAAAGAAACCCAAGAAAACATGCTAGTGTGGTAAGGGTAAGTCTTCCCTAGGTGGGGAAACCAGGAGTGGTTGTTTTATTTCCTAATGCTACATATTTTTCTTTTATTGGATATTTTCTTTATTTACATTCTCTATGAGGGTGCCCCACCCACCCACCCACTCCCGCCTAATCCCGAATGCTATATTCTTAAAAATATTTGCATATTAGTTCCAAAGAAGCCCTGTGTATGTACAGGAATGGCTACACAATTCATGCACACACATATATGTATGCAAACAGTTAAAAGTATATGTAAAGTTACATGTATATGTATAAAACAGAGTCAGGGCATTGGGCATCATGTAGTGATGTCAAGTGCCAAGTGTCTTAAAGGCACCTAGGGCTGGGTCCGCAGTGATTGTTAGGATGACCTTTCTCTACCTAATTGCAACTTAGTAGACTAAGGTATTTTCTTCATCCCTAGCTGAACTCACACAACTGTCTTCAATGTAGTCCCTTTGCCAAGAAAGCCAGGATGTCTGCATCTGTTTTGTTGGATTGCTGTAAAGCACAAAGGAGACCATGCTGAGAAATATTCTTGAAAAATCACAGAGTATTGTGTTCAGGAAGGTGCCAATGGAGAGCTGAGCCTGAAGGACAAGTTAAGGGCAGTTCTGTAGGAAGAAGCAGCTTAGGGAGAGCTGAGTGGATGAAAAGGAAGGGAGGCGGGCTATCGGTTGGCTTACCTTGAGGGCTCTAGGTGGGTTTCTTGAGTAGCTGTGTATTGGCCAGGTGCATTTGTAGCATGTAGCTGAACTTCATTTCTCAGGCTCTAAATGAGCCATGACTTCCTGAAGCAGAGTTGAGGTTGGGTGAGGAGTAAAAGACAGAGGAAAATGTGTTCCAATAGCAAAATAAATCAAGCTAAAATGTTTTGTGCCACGCTACGTACTAAGTTCTAATTTAGTTCTAAAAGTGTGTCCATAACGAGAGTGCTTTTGTTATTTTTATTATTATATTATGTTATATTATTTTATTATTAGCTTACAAATAAGTAAGCTGAATCAAATTAATTTCTCTTGCAGTTACAAAGCAAAGTATCTAGAAAGCTAAAGTGTGTGCCCTCTAAGCTCACTCCTAAGGGTTGGCTTTGTTAGCTGGAAGGCTCACCTTGGTGGTGGTTACTGAGCAGAATATACATGGCTAATGTACTGGGGCAGAGTTGATTTTAGTTGTTCATTTTGTTGCTCTCTAACAGGCTCTTGCGAACAATCAGAGTGCATTGTATTTTTGTATCTATCTTGAGAGCAGCCCTAAAATGGAATCAATTATAACACTTTACTTTCTACACACGGAAAATAACAAAGAACGGGACCTTTGCATAAAACCAGTTTTCTACTAAGTAATGGGAAATCAAGTTCTCTGATTCCTTAGCTAAGGTTTCAGATTTCAGGATCATACTGCCACCTAGTGTAGAGAGAGAGAGAGCATCTTCCCACCAAGCAGAAAGTCTTGAAGCTGGTGTGATGCCATGGGATGCAACATTCGGGAACGTGTTTAAGGTTTCTCCTAAAAGAGGAAAGAATTTCAGGATTAATGGTTGTTCTATGTTTTATTAGTGGAGGTTAGCATGTAGGAGCTCAATTTTATTATTAATAGCATTGAGTTGGTGAACAGTGATAGTGTGGAGACATAAGTGTCTATTATTCTGCCATATATACATATATATGTATGTATATGTATGTATATATATAAATTAATTAATTAGCTTATTTATTTATTACACACTTATGGTTTATTTATTGGTTTATTGATTTATTTATTTACTTCACATCCCGAGCCCAGCTCCCCCTTCTCCTCCCAGTGCCCCTCTCACACAGCCTCCCTCTTTCTTTCTCCTCCTTGGAGAAGGGGAAGGCCTCCCTGGGTACCAACCCACCCTGCCACATAAAGTGGTTGCAGGACTGGGTACATCATCTCCCACCGAGGCCAGACAAGGTGGCCCAGTTAGGGGAATAGGATCCGAAGGTAGGCAATAGAGTCAGGGACAGCCTTGCTCCAGTTGTTAGATGACCCACATGAAGACCAAACTGCACATCTGTTACATATGTGAGGGGCCATGCTTGCTCTTTGGTTGGTGGTTCAGTCTCCAGGAGCCTCCAAGGCTCCAGGTTAGTTGACTCTGTTGGTCTTCCTGTGGAGCTCCTATCCCCTCTCTGATAGGTACATTTTTAAAATAGATATCTTGTAAGGAATGTATTGCCCAGGTCTTTTTATTATCTCCAAGGGTCTCAGGAAGTCTTATCAGTTAAACTGATAATTATTCAAAAATCTTATTTAGCAAATAATTATTATACATTTATAGCCTGCAAGTCTGCACCTGTGGCAACACAGGGGCGGGGCTATAAGGAGTTGTAAACATGACCGGAATAAGCAGAAGCTTTCAGTGGGCCGCCACCACCACCGATTACCAGCAACAGCAGAAACAGCAGCAGCGACATTTTGGAGCCTGTTAGAACGCAAATTTTTGGACCTGCCTTAAATCTTCTGGGGCTGGAGTCCAGTGATCTGTTTTAAGCATCCTGGTGGTTGATTCGAATGCAGCTTTTGGCTCCACTGTTAGAAAAGAAGCCCTGCCAGTACATAGAGAACCACGCTGATGGGCCAGCACACATGGATTGGAGGAAAGCAAATGAGTCTTAGGACAGGAACCAGCTGCTGTAAACTTGGAGACCCACAGGCAGTAAATACAGCAACAGTTCCCGGAAGCACGTGTGTTCTGGTGGGTGGGGGATTGGTTTTTCTCTTCCTTGGAGAACTGGAAATGATCATATTTTAGAAGAAGCAAAAATAGTACCCTGAAAAGCTTTTGGGGTTGGCAAGGTCAATGTTGCCATGTCTTTGGCATTATTGTTTCACGGCGAGAGCACATTTATTTGTGAGCCGTTCCACAGAGAGATGAGTATACCACCGGGCTCTGTTTGCTTGCTCCAAGTCTAGATGATCAGGCTACAATTATGCACACAGAACCAAAATTAGCAGATTTAAAATAGAGCTTTGTTCAGGGTAGAATTTCTTTACAGTAAAACTGAGCCCAACGCAGTACAGTGGGGTCTTAGTTGTATGCAACTCTCTGATTGTTAATCATCAACTCAGCCAGAGATTTCGATGATAAGTTTCAGGCTCTAGCTGTGGCTAATTTACAGCAGCCTCACACAACTCACACGTGCGCCAGGCGCTCTGGATCTTTGACACTGAAAGCAAAGGCAGACGAATAAAGCTTCAAACTCAATTCCATTAAGAAGTCGGTTAAAACACTCCTCTTTAATTGAAACCTGTAAAGTAATTAAATGCGGTGGTCACAACATCTTTAATTATTGTGATCAGGTTGTCATCACTCCGTTCAAAATCACATTTAAAGGAAGAACAGAAACAGATATTTGTGTGGAAACACAGGAACTTGTCCCACTACTTGGTGAGTTTTGTGTGACACCCCAAGTCCTGTGTCAGGAAGTGGGAGGCATTGCGTCTACTGTGCTCCAATCCAGTGCTTTTTTCTAACCATGACTTGAAACTCCATACTGGTTCTGACATCAATATATTGAGTTGGTCATCTTTATTAAAACAGGAAATAGGAAATGAATCGGAAACAGAGTATAGCACATTTACATGCATAAGTGTAATTTTCTGAAACCGTTGCTTTAGTTTTGCATATGTGTATAAGCTGTTCAAATGGGGTTTCTCCCATTCTTCCAGCAACACTGGAATCCTTTCCATACTCGAAAGTGTCACTGGGTACCCAAGGACTTATGGTAGTTTCCATGACAACCAGAACAAAGCCTAAACTCCCTAATACCATTCAGGATCCCTCACCAAGTTCCTCCTATACAATATTTTGTAAAAATTTCCCGTATATTTAGTTGCTCAAACTCAAAATCAGGAATATGTTTTCTCTGTGCTCCCCACCCCCTCACCCCTCCACCTCTCAACCCCTCACCCCCACCATCCCTCTATCCCTCCACCCCTCCATCCATCCACCTCTCCTTCCCTCCATCCCTCCATTCATCCATCCCCTTCCAACTGCTTTATCAATCTTACCTCTTCATTTTCATCCAGTCTTCGATATCATCGATCCCCTCAGAGCAGCCTTCCCTGGCCACCTCCATTTAGAGCAGACTCCACACCTCTCTCTAGCAAACATTTCCATAGTAGTTTTAATTAAAGTTTTGACTGAAATTGTTTTATAAAGGTGTTCGGTGTCTGTCTCTCCATCCACTCGGAAGCTGTAGGGAGCAGAGAGAGCTGGTCAGTCTAAGCTGTAACCGTAGAGGTGAGTTTAGGGTCTGAAGTAGGAGGGCCATGGCTGACTAATTACCAGACTGTCTCTAAGCTCAGCTGGTCATTCCCCATGTGTGGTCTCTTCCCTCCAACCCTCATATTGTAGTTCGAGTTCTCAGCCTAAGATGTGCTGGTTTTCCCTAGTCTCTTGGTAGGCTTCTAGTCGTCTTTTCAGATTTTATCTCCTGGATGAAAGATTTCCCGGTGCCCTTGGACTGAGTCCATCCTTGTAGACAGTCATTTTTATTCTCGGCAATGTAAGTCATTTTTCTTTTCCTGCTACATTGTGATTTTCCTCAGGGCAGGCATGTGCTTATTTGTGCTTTTTGTCTCCTCAGCTCCTAGTACGTATTTGGTGATACAGTTACTCGATAAATATATGTCAAATGATTGAACAAATGAAAGAAAATAGATGTTCGAGAAAGATGACTGTGACAGAGATCCCTAATTTCTGTTATAAGGAATAAATCATTTTGATTTATAGACGAGGAAAGATAGTGTGCATATATAAACTATAGAATCTTTGTGTTAAGGAGGGTACAAAAATAAATTATTCTATATAAAATTGATTGCTTAAAATGTCATGTTTTCTTAATGAATTTATGGTCTTTCGTGAATGACAAGTTTTCTTTTTCATTGGCCTTTCAGGGATGAATAGTTAAGTAAAGTGGGGGGAACAGTGTAAGTGACAAAAATAAAAACAAAAACAGAACAAAAGTAAGTCTGGTGAGACTGGCTCAGTGGTTAAGAGCACTTGCCTCTCTCTCTGAGGACGTGAGCTCGCTTCCTGCACCTGTGTTTGTTAGCTAACAGGTGCCTGAAACTTCAGCTCCAAGGGACCTGATGCTCTCTTCTGACCCCCGCAGATAACTGCAGTCATGTGCAAACTCCCACACGTGTACACATAATTTTTTTAAAAAAGAAAAAGATGAAAAAGCTTAAGGCCCTTTGACTTCGGGGTACAGCTTGATCCAAACAAGGATGGTGTGGAGTTTGATCCTTCTTCCTGTGAGAATTTAATGTCACATTAGGAAATACAGTCAATGACAGCTCAGATGGATGGAGCAGACAAAATTATCTTTAAAGGTTGTGTATAGCTTTGTTTTCTCAGGATTTACATTTTTGCCTCAATAGAACCGTTAGCTTTTTGTTCACTATTTAAAATAAATAGCCAGCCTGGCCAGAGCCTTGTCACTTACGAACTTGGTTTCCTCTCCATTCTTTTATCTTTTATTTAACGACCTGTTCACCTGCTTTCTTATTTTAGTTGTAAAGAATTCTTCAAAGTGGCTTGGGAAGGGGCAAGCTCAAATCCTTTGAAGGATTTCTGAAACGCCTACATGTATAGGAAAATTGCCTCTCTTTTTTCTTACAGATCACAAAACAAAGAGCTTGTGTAGACAGAGATTCCTTTTGGAAAATGCCTTTCTCTCTGCAGATCTAAGGCTGGCTTGTTTCCCACAATCGCAGGCCATTAGGAAGCTCTCCAGAGGCACGTTTTTCATTTTACATAAACTTCAACTAGCTTAAATAAATAAGCAAGTCTCCGGCCATTCATAGTTCTGAGCCACGGCAGCTGCCTCAGAGATTGGGAATTTTGATAGAGAGTAGGCCTTGTGGACAGCACCACACAATAAGAAGAAATGAGCGTCCCTCTCTGGGAGGGAGAGGGGACACTGTCCTACCCCCCACTACTCTATCTCCCACCCCACCAATGAATAGGCCAGAGGAACAAAGCCGTGGAAAGAGAGCCTAAACTGTAGCATTTGCCTGGTCAAGGTCCAACCAGAGGCTCTCTAGCAAGCTGAGAGAGGCCAAAATAAGAAAGACTTTATTGAAACAACAGACAGGTAAGGGATGGGGAGATGGCTCACGGGGCAACACTTTTTGCCTCACAAGTCTGAGGACCAGAGAGGTAGACCTGTAATCTCAGCATGAGGGGCAGATCCCCAGTGAGCTCCAGGTTCAGTGGGAGACCATGCCTCCTTAAATAAAGTGGTGAATTATGGAAAGAGACACTCAACATCAATTTTCAGCCTCTTCAGGGTCCTATATATGTACCCCATCTCCCAACACATGCAAAAATATGTATACACACACAGACACCAAAAAGAAAACAAAATAAAAATTTAATGAGTCAAAAATGTGAAAATATTCAAGGAAGCAAACCTTAAAACTATTAGGCAGCATGATTTCCGGGGATGATTGGCCCACCTGACTGATTGCCGGTGTTCCTCAGACACTTGTATCCTCCGAGATGGAACCGGAAGTAGGGCACCCTGTGCTTGCGGGACTGGGCCAAGAGTCCTGTTGCTCCTGAGGAGTGCTCAGGTTCAGGAGAAAGCCTTTGCACGTGTGACAGTGGTGTGGGTCCACCTCCTCTCTAGGTCTGGGATCCTAGTAATTAACTCTCTGGTTGTTATGGAAAAATGATGTGTTGTGTTCTTCCTGGTCTATTCGGTCCTATTAATCTCAGAGATTGAGAGCAAACAATTAAAAGGCTTGAGGTCATAGCGTATCAGAATTTCCCATGGTGAGTTTGAGAGCTGACTTGCAACGAGTAGCAGCCAGGGCGCTCTGAGAGAGTCATCTGGGACTGTACCTTTGTTCTCTCAATCTAGCGAATAACGCTGTGTAGTCTAACTTCACGGGTGGTTGTGAGACTCATCCGCTACTTAACTGCAGGCGTGGACAAGAGAGGGAAGCACACAATGACTTGTGGTCAGGATAAGGATGCTGGCGATGAGTATGGCGTTCGATCCTTTATCTTTGCCAATCTCATTTGATTTCCCCCAGGAACTGCTGTTAAGGAACTGCTTTTGTCCTGTTTTACAGATAAGGTAGTTAAATATGAGGAGGCTAATTACGTTGCTCAAATTCATATAACCGCTAAGGCAGAAGAAGTGGGTTTAAACCTAAGTTTTTACTAGGCGGTAACTCTCCAGTGAGCCCACACACCTCTGCCTCAGAATAGGCAGCTCTTTGCTGGATCCTGTGGCCACTAAAAGCCTCCACTGTGGCCTTGTAACAGCTCTCAGAGCCTCCACTGTGCCCTATATAGTTCTTCTAAAAGCCAGCACTGTATTCCTATAGCAGCTTGCTGCATTTCTCTGGTGAAATTCCCCACATCCTGGTTTTTTTTTCTTCCCAGAAAGATTTTTCCCATTCAATCCCTCCCTTCAGTGTAACCTTGTTAGCTTTGAGCCAGGCACACCCCTGGCTGGGCCTGGGCTTACAGGCTGCCTCTCCCCACCCTTTTCCTTTGCTTCAGCCTAAAGAGTTATTACATGCCTCCGATTCACTCTTTTTGCTTTTAGCTCTGAAAGGGGCAAGAAGGAGCAAGCCTGGGGCCAAAACTTGGAGTCCAAGAAAGACAGAGAGGGGTCTTGGGGAGTAGGGGCTCCCCTCTAACCCTTCTCTTATAAACCACAGAACTCACTGGGAAAATGAAGAACTTCTGGTAAGCCCATGACTCTGGAGGGAGATGGGGGAGGATTTTTGCAGTATTGGTAGCATAAGGGGAGGTGAGAGACGGTGAGAATCAGCAGAGTTGGATGAGATTGTGTAGCAAGTACGTATGCATCTGAAATAGAAAAAGAAGAGGCAGCTACGGGAAGAGAGGCAAAAAAACAAAGATTAAAAAAAAGAAAAGCAGAGACAAGGCTAGCATACATAGTGAGATAGTGCGAAACCAAGCTAGGAATGTATTTATCGTGGGAATTCCTAAGTGAACATTCAAAACGGAAATAAAGGCAGTAGTATGCCTTGGGATTTGGTTGTCTCCACCAACCAGATTTGGCAGGTTCAAAATATGAAAGTAGTTCCATCTGAAGAGATTCCTGTTTGGGTCATTCTTTCTCTCTCTTCTTCAGGAAAATTCCAGTTTTCTTCTTTGTATGCCGTTTTCTGGGAACCTGGGTATCTGCAACCCCTAAGCGTCGTGCAAGTAAGAGCTATGGTTTATGGAGTGTGAAGTATCTCTTGCCACCAAAAGCAGGCAGGACTGTGATGAAGCAGGGTTGTGGCTGAGTGAAGACTGTGCTTCCAATGGTCCTTCCTGCTTACCCTCTTTGATTTGCACTGGGGAGATGTTTGGATGGTTGGTTCCATGCTCAATGTTGAGTCTGGAAATGGAGGCTTGAATGTAAGTTGGTAGGCAGGAAGGACAGTTATGCTTTTTCTAGGGCTGTACATGGTGCTTCTTTCAGATGGTGAAGGTAAATATTGAGGGACTACATGGATGGATGGATGGGTAGATGGATGGATTTTCCCAAAACGCTGGGGTCAGGAAGATAAAAAGAAAATATTTGATGTACTTTAATGGATAGGGCAAAACTCAGCTATGTACTGAAGCTTTGTGTGTATGTGTGAGTGTATGTTGTGTGTGTGTGTTGTGTGTGTATGTGTGAGTGTATGTTGTATGTGTGTTGTGTGTGTGTGTGTGAGTGTGAGTGTGTGTGTGTGTGTGTGTGTGTGTGTATGAAGTCTAAGAGACTTATCAAGGCAGTCTGGCAGTTATAAGAACTCATCTCTGGTGGTGACAATTTCCCAAGAACTGCACTTGTCTGGAAGTTCCATTGAACTGGCTCAAGACTGACACTGTAATGTCATTGTAAATTTAGAGTTGGTGGTTTTTAAGAAATATTTCTAGTTTAAACCACCAGAAGTTTTCCAAGCAGGCTTCTGACCACATGTCATGCAGGACACTGTGCAGCTCTGGTTCCAAATGGGACAGATCCCCAACTCCCCCAAGCTGGAACATTCCTCCATCATAAATCAGTTCTCTGGTTCCATGTCTTGCATCCCTTCCTGGAGGAGCTGAAGGTCAATGGATTCTGACCATTGAGGCACTGAGTTCAAGACAAATAAATGGCTTATAAGTAAGCTTGTATAACATTGTGTTTTAAGCAGTTGCTTGGTTATTGACATTATTATTTTAATATTATTTAATATCAGATTAATGAATTGTCATCCTGTAGTAGATTGGTTAAATGACATGGTATTGCTTTTTACAGGATTTCCTGCCAATTCCATTTCTAATGGTGAAAGTGAACTGTGTCCCAAGATCAGGATTGGCCAAGATGACTTGCCAGGCAAGTAGCACTGTATCATACTGGAAATGCAAGCTTTCCAGATATAGTTTATTTTGGAAAGGGATAGAATCAGTCTAATTTTCAATTTTTCCTTTTTCTATTCCCTTTCTGTAGGATTTGACCTGATTTCTCAGTTCCAAATTGAGAAGGCTGCATCTCGAAGGACTATCCAGAGGGTGGTGGGGTCCACAGCATTACAAGTGGCTTACAAGCTGGGAAGTAACGTAGACTTCAGGATTCCAACAAGGTAACCTATCAGAAAGCCTCTAATTATCTTCCCTAAGTGCATTTAGAAATGTTTACAGCTATTCAATGTTAAGAGAATTTTCTTCTTCTTTTTCTTCTTCTTCTTCTTCTTCTTCTTCTTCTTCTTCTTCTTCTTCTT
>JADRCH010000031.1:2580892-2601776 GCA_019843965.1 Rhynchomys soricoides
TTCTTCTTCTTCTTCTTCTTCTTCTTCTTCTTCTTCTTCTTCTTCTTCTTCTTCTTCTTCTTTTTACTGTTTGGTATTTCTTGGATTATTTTATTTTAAGATGAAGGCTTTGGGGTACAGCTCAGTGGTAGATCACTTACCTCCAATGCATTAGCCAATGAGTTAAATCACCAGAACTGCTAAAATAAAAAACAAAACAAAACAAAACAAAACCCAAAAAGAATGTATTCACCTATCAATCATCAGCACCTGAATACCTCTCTTCATGTTAGGTTTGCAATTTACTTTCCATTCCAGGAATAAAAACACCTCTGAGACTATTATACATCAATTCAGGACATGTTCTTAGAATTTTGCTTTCTGTTTTTCTGTAATTTGTCTGGGTTTGACTGAAAGGACTCTCTGTGAGCAACACCAGAAGTGAAACATAAATTTAACTGGAAGCCAGTGTGGTTTTGAAGGCTCACAGTGGAGCTGTTCAAATGTCCTAGTGCTGAAAGAGAACCATCCATGTGGTCTTAGCTCTTGGATGATGCCAAACAAACAAAATGGAAATGATTGCAACAGAAACACTGGCAGGGTCATACATACAGCTTTTGCTCGATTGCCTTCCTTTCCTAGAGTTAATCCATAAATTCTTCATAGCTGAAGTTCTGCAGTTTATGTGAGCTGAATGAGTTATGTGATTATAATGACTACATCCACTGAATCTAGGTCTTGGATCATCAACATACTGTGTGGTCAATATGATTATTATATGCTTTTGGAGTTTTATTATCAGTATAAGTTCACTATATCAACTAATGGATTCATCATGGAGTTTCCATACATGTATATCATGTACTCTGTATCTATCTCCAAATTCTGTCTCATTTCTCCTCCTGAAATAGTATTCTTATGCTTTCACTTCTTGTATGTATATTTATGAATGTTACATACAAAGCTCCTTAATGCACTGTGAAAATAGAACTAAGATTCCTTTGATAAATAAAAAAAAATTATAACTTTAATGAACATTAAGTTGTGTAGGAAAAATGAATACAATAGTGAAAGAATATCCCATAAAATTTGTGCATAGAGTGTGAATGTTTTTCAAGAATCTTATATACTATTAAAACAGAAGGTAGAAATTCACAGTTTAACTGTATGTGGTTCAAGAAAGGAGCATTGTAGTTTTCTTGTGTATTTAGTAAGGTAGAAATTCACAGTTTAACTGTATGTGGTTCAAGAATGGAGCATTGTGGTTTTCTCGGGTATTCAGTGATGTTACTCTGAGCTTCCTTATAACATTGTTGCAAGGTACATTGTCTCTCTTGTTTAGCATAGGACACAGAATCCTCAAAGGTTAGTTACTCACACAAGCAAGTTTAAAGGCTTGGTGCTAGCTGTGTGGGCTGAGAGCCAGGCAACATGGTTTCCAAGACTTCTGATTACTGAGCCTGGACCCTCACTCACATCTGGAAAGATTAATGTTATCTTTCTAGTCTTGTATCTGTTGCTGTCATAAAAAGTTTCAACCAAAAGCAGCTTTCAGAAGGAAAGGGGTTATTTGCCTTACACTTCTGGGTAACAGTCCCAGGAAAATTAGGACAGGAACTCAAGCAAAAACACCAAGCAGACACCATGGAGGAATGCTACTTCCTGGCTCACAGGCTCATGCTTGGTGAGCTTTCTTAGCTCAGGACCACTTGCCTAAGGAATGGTGCTGCCCAAGGTAGGCAGGATCTCCTGGATCAGTTAACAATCAAGACACTTCCCCATAGACATTACCCACAGATTGATCTGATCTGGGTAGTCCCTCTATTGAGACGCCCTCCTCAGGGGACTCTAGGCTATATGAAGTTGTCAGCTAAAGCTAACTAGAATAGGTACGATAGCAGAAACTGGCTCTATTTACTCGTTCATTTATTTCATTGCTTAGATGGTATTTTCACTTAAAGACATGCTAGTTGGCCTCTAAAATAAACTTGGTCTTGTTTAGGCAACAATATGCTGAGTTGTCATGGGTGCAGCTTTCTTGTTTAGAAGACACATCTCTTAGCAGATATCCTGGTCCTCTGGTTCTTAGAATGTTCCCAGCCCCTCTTCCGTGAGGCCTGCTGAAACTCACACGTAGGGTTGCTTTGTAGAGGTATCCATTTTGTGTAGTCCACAGCTAGTTGTTTGCACTTTGACTAGTTGTGGATTTCTGTTATGGCCTCTGCTCAAAAAAGAGGCGTCTTTGATGAGGAATGAGTGCTATATTCATTTGTGGGTAGAAGGATATGTATTTTGAATGCAGTTAGAAAATATACTGGTATAGGAAAGTCTCAATAATAAGTTCTCCTCAAGGTTCTATGACCTCACCAACCATGGATGGTTGGCTAGGTTTACAGTATCAGGCATAAATTCCCTCATATTAAGCAGGCCTTAAATTTAATTAGATGGTAGTTGGTATATCTAGTGCCATTATTGCTCTTATGAAATCATTTGCCGTGTTGGTCATTGTTGTTCCATAGGCATCACAGCTATGCGGGACTATTGACTGCTTTTCCCCAAAGCAGCTTGCATTGGGTGTTGGAATACTACCACAGCTATTCCTCAGGGAGTAAGCTTCAGGTCAGACCTGGCTTGAATCCTCCAAGTTCCATGACTAAAGTGTGTGGTATCTTCAGCCATAGAGATTGGCCTTCAAATTCTGGAATGAAATGGAGAGCACTAGCAATAGCTATATTGTTTAGAAAGTCTCATGACCCCCATAGCCAATGACTCAAAGGAGTTTTCTCATGACTGGCACTAATGCCCTCCCTCCATCTGCCTTCTAGGACTATTTTATCCCCCTTTCCAAGTGAGATTCAAGTATCCTTGCTGTACCTTGCTTCTTGCTTAGCTTCTTTGGGTCTGTGGAATGTAGCATGGGTATCTTGTATTTTATGGCTAATATTGACTTCTAAGTGTATGTCATTTTGGGACTGGGTTATCTCACTCAAGATTGTATTCTCAAGATCCATCCATTTGCCTGCAAAATTCACGATGTCTTTTTTAGCTGGATAGTAAGTATTCCATTGTGTAGATGTGCCACATTTTCTTTTTCCATTCTTCAGTTCAGGGATATCTAGGTAGTTTCTAGTTTCTAGCTATTCTGAGACAGTGAAAAAAAATTCATAAGATCCTTATGGGAGAAAAATATCCTACAAAAAGTTAATGCTAGATAATCATAATTTTTACTTATTTATCTTCATAATTATGAAGAATTAAGAGACATGATTATGTTTCCTTTTAATCATTTAAAAAGGCATAATAACTTCCCATTCTTAACTACCATTTACAAACGTGCCATGCTTACTTTGTTTTATAACACAGATCCTAGCTTTCTAGGTATTAAGGTCATAAACAAATATTTCAAGGTTCAAAGACTTTTGAATCTCTTATTCAAACCCGTATGGTTCTCCACTTAAGGTACTTCATGAAGATTGAGATACAATAAATCATTTATAGACACAATTTCTTTTAAATTATGTATGTGCTCAGGTTTGCTTATTGATAGGCATAGCATATTTTCAAGAATGGAGTCTTGGGTGTTTAATAATACATTAGCCTGCCTGTTCTGTGGCTTAGGTTTCACAGACATTTAACAGTCTTTGGCACACACAAATATGTATATTTTATTCATATGAACAATGAGGCATTTTCCTTTCTTATCCTATTAACACACTTGTCTACTCTAAAAGATTATTAGCATATTAGTCTTAGTTACATCTGCATACAAATACATATGATTTTCATATGTGTGGAGAGAGAGATACACACAAGGTACCCTTGGTGTGGCAGTGCATTTAAGAATGATGCATTCTATGAGTATATCTATAAATGAAAATGTTAGTTTCTTTTTTAGAGATTATTTTAGAATTAAAAAGATATAAAATCAAGAGAAGTGTGACAAACCAATTGAGAAATTAAAAGTATATTTAAAACAAATATCTGGAGCAATATGGTTCAGTCTATTGTGGAAAACGTTAGGTAGATTTTTTTCTCCCTTGTTTTTAAAAACTTCTGTAAACATTTACAAAAGTGTATGCACATAAGTGTGTGTATATCCAATGTTTCAATTCACTAAATGTCATCTATGAAATCAATACCCATTGGGATCTTTCTTCTTGTCTCTGTTTTCTTCAATATTTGTAAGAAGGGAGCTAAATTAAAAAGTTTGACCTGAAGGAAGGTGGTTTGGAACTCTGGGTCTTAATGCCTAATTGCCAATTTTCTTATTTAGCAAACACATCTCACCAACATTTAGCTTTCCTGGCATTTCTTTCTTGTTGAGGAATTTTCTTATATTTAAAAGAAGATATAAAGAAATAACTTTGAAGACATTGAAGGCTGACATTCCCTAAGAACTTACTTCAAGATAAGATCCACAGATAAGGACAGATAGATAAGGCAGCACTCTATGAATAAGGATCATCTTCGGGACTCAGCTGGTTTGAGCTTCCATTTAATGCAGTGATGAGGTAGCAGCACTGTAAACCATACTGGTAGACCGAAGCATGATGGAATTGGAGCAGAGAAGGAAGAGTGGGCTGTGCATTGCTCCTTGTACATTCAGGAGCAGACATAAATTGACCAGCTGCTACTTCACTATCATACTCCAAAATCCTTGAAAAGGACATCCTTAGTGGGAAAAGGTGAAGCCCTAACATAAATTTGGTGTAGTTGGTTACCAATTTTCAAAATGTTCCTGTGGGTCTAGAATACAATTCTTGAGAGTAGCCTTGCAATTATGAAAGTAGCAAATAATTTCAACATATGTAAAAAATTAAAACCCACTTTAATTAAATGGTTTTTTTATAAGCTGGTAGAGTTGATTTAGACTTTTAATAATACCCTCTTTCATTTATGAAGGAAATATTGCTTAGAACATTGCAAGAGTGTGTTGTTTTTTTTTTTTTTTTTCTGAGATGACATTGCTGAATGGTGGCTCTTTGCTGAATGGGGGCTCTTTGGGTAGGATAAATGGTAATATTGTTGATGATCTTCATTAGCTGTAAAGGAGGTGCTTTTAAAATGTGTATTTTAAGATGGAGCTGTAATGTATATGAATGATTGAACTGGAGAAGACTCATATAAGCTATCATCAAAGATCAAATGCTGTATAGTTTTGTTCACACTGTAGCCTTTCTGCAGGACTAGAATTCAAATAAACATAAACACTCAAAAATGGTAAATATGTATAAGCACAGAAAACAAGGTTTATATTTATTATTTTCAAACTCTTCTCAGGCATTTGTATCCCAATGGACTGCCTGAAGAATATTCCTTTTTAACTACTTTCCGGATGACTGGAAGCACACTCGAAAAGCACTGGAACATTTGGCAGATCCAGGATTCCTCAGGGAGGGAGCAAGTTGGCGTGAAGATAAATGGCCAAACAAAGTCTGTTGCATTTTCATACAAGGGACTGGATGGGAATCTCCAAATAGCAGCCTTCTTGAATTTGCCATCCTTGTTTGATTCCCGGTGGCATAAGCTCATGATTGGTGTGGAAAGAACAAGTGCCACTCTTTTTATTGACTGCGTCAGGATCGAATCCTTACCTATAAAGCCAAGAGGCCAGATTGATGCTGATGGCTTTGCTGTGCTGGGAAAACTTGTGGACAATCCTCAGGTTTCTGTTCCTGTAAGTATAAAATCACAAGGTACCACAACAATAGTAATTGAAAACAAGCATGCATGGCTAAAGGTCAGCACCCAAGACATCTTTGAACATCAGCTATAGTGCATACAAAGAATATAGTGTATACAATGGATATAGGGTATGCAATGACTATAGTGTATACAATGGATATAGTTATACAATGGATATAGTGCACACAATGGATATAGTGTATACAATGGATATAATGTATACAATGGATATACTGCATACAATGGTTATAGTACATACAATGGATATAGTGCACACAATGGATATAGTGCACACAATGGATATAGTGCACACAATGGATATAGTGCATACAATGAACATAGTGCACACAATGGATATAGTGTATACAATGGATATAGTTATACAATGGATATAGTGCATACAATGGATATAGTGCACACAATGGCTATAGTGTATACAATGAATACAGTGTATACAATGGATACAGTGCACACAATGGCTATAGTGTACACAATGGATATAGTGCACACAATGGCTATAGTGTACACAATGGATATAGTGCACACAATGGATACAGTGTATACAATGGATATAATACATACAATAGATATAGTGCATACAATGAATATAGTACATATAATGGATATAGTGCATACAATGATATAATGCATATAATGAATATAGTGCACACAATGGATATAGTACATACAATGTATATAGTGCACACAATGTATATAGTATATACAATGGATATAGTGCACACAATGGATATAGTACATACAATGGATAGTTACTCACTTTGTAAAGTTTATTAAACGTATCACTCATTCAAAAAGCTCTCACTGGCAGTGTCAAGAGCTGTGTGGAACACAGAATTTTAGTTAAGCAGATAATATTAAAGTCTTGGCTAACTTGGAAGGCGATATGCACCTACCTGGAGCATCCATAAGTCATTGAGACAACTTACAAGGAAACCCACACTAGTGCAGCACATATCATGTATTTACAATTAATTACAAATTTTAAAGTAAGATTAGAGATAAAGCATGAATACAGTTAGTCAAGAAGTCCATGATTTTTGAAAGCAATAAGTTTTGAAAGAGAAAATTTTGAATTGGCAAAAGAAGAGAAGATTGTATAAAAGATTACTAAGGGAATAGTTAGGGTGTATCCAACAGTCTAGAGATTAGTTGACTTCAGTAATATGGATGTAAATGAAGTGTTTGTGGGAGGAAGGTGAAAAATTATAACTGAAGATGGAAGGAAGCAAAGTCTGGAAGTCATACGGTCTTTGATGAGCAAGAATAAAAATTATATAGGTGGTGTGATGTGTATTTATCTAGAACTAGGCTTTGTGCAATAGAGTAGAAGAAAATAGTTTTTTAAACAATTTTTTGGTTTTAGTATTGTGTATTTGTGTCTATGCACATGAGTGGAGTGTCCTTGAATGCCAGAAGAGAACATTGGATTTCCTCATGCTAGAGTTACAGATGATTATGAGTCACTTGATGTGGGTGTTGGGGACCGAACATCCATCCTTAGCAAAAGCACAGACATTTAACCACTGGGCAATCGTTCCTGCCTGAAGTAAAGAATTTTTAGAGCTCTGTTCATTATTTCACTGTAGAAAACCATTGATATGGAAGTGAAGAATTTTGTAACAATACCATTATTGTATCAACTAGTACCTTCTAACAATTCTTTAAGGTCATTTTAGAGCATTTGGACAGTAATTTAGAGATACAACCTTAAAGGGCAGGATTCTTTTAAGGAAACAAAAGGGGATAAAATTCAATAAACAAACTGTTGATACTAATCCATCCCTCCTACTGTACGGAGCTATGACATCCTAGTCACAACGCCTAGGTCACAGATGGTGGCAAAGGTGATACAGTGGCTTTGAACTGTTTCTGCAGACTTCTTTGGGGAAAAAAATGGTCATCGGGGACCTCAGTAATGGAATTGTTCAAATAACTTGTTTTTACAGGAAGAGTTATGATTAGTGTGAAAGATGGTGTGAAGTTTCTATATTCTGTGATAGGCAGGAAGCAATTTGTAGCTGCCACATTATTGCCCTGGCTTGTAGACTCTCGAGAAAATATTTTTTCGTCTAATGAGTCATGGCACTTCAAGTGGCTGAATTAGAAAGCTGATGTGGCCATTGTTGTGAAATGCTCAAAATCTGTGCAGCAGGGACTTTGCAATGACCCTGGAGTGGTTTTCAGAGAACACAGCTCGGCGATGCCAGTGCCATTTCTGGACACGGGTGAGGGAGAGGAGTTCTTAGTTCCTTGAAAATGTTCTGAGTGTTAGGTGTTTGAAAAAGGGATTCATTGACCTTAAGAAACCCTTCAAGATTATATAATTCTGCTTTCTGGGTGCTAGTGAAGATGTCTTTAGATTGTTTTGGTTCCAGAGAGACAAAATCTCAATATTACTTTACTATATATGCAGTAGCTGGTTATAGATATTTGATAAATCCAGTCTCACAGCACAATGCAGACAAGTTTGTGCCATTTCTTTGTGTAGGGATGCAGCCAATAATGTAGCATCTAGTTTTACACTGTGCTTCTGGTATGGTAAGGAGCTCTTCTAAGTCATTATGTTGTAACTAGTGTTAAAAGGATCTTGAATAGCCATGTACAATTCTTTTCCCTTCCAGAATCAATTTTAGACTCTTGACCCCTTCCTGAAAACAAATAAGACCTAAGTCCACATCTCCATAAAGTTCAACACTGGATGGCGGTCAGGGTGGTGTGGTGCCATTGATAGCATTGATAATGGATGGAAGCTATAGGCCATAAAAATCCTTTATCTATTCAAGACATCAATGTGACAATACCAAAGTCAACTTTTTGCTTCCCGTGCCTCCCCTGCAGCATCTCCTCTTCTTATCTAAAAGAAAAGTAGAAAGGAGAAGCCCACTTATTTATTAGTGCCTTGTTTTGTTTGTTTGTTTGTTTTGTTTATCGAGACAGGGTTTCTCTATGTAGCCCTGGCTGTCCTGGAACTCACTCTGTAGACCAGCCTGGCTTCGAATGCAGAAATCCGCCTGCCTCTGCCTCCCAAGTGCTGGGATTAAAGGGGTGCGCCACCAGTACACGGCTATTAGTGCCTTTAATATAACACCTTGTAGTTTTCAAAATCCCTTGCATCTAATTTTCTGATCTTTAGAACAATTTTGTTCAGAATACCCATTTCCGCTTACTCAGTAAAATAAACTATCTCAACTAGGTTTACTGGCTTGGAAGAAACAGCATTAGGCACTAAATTTGTAATTTATTTTAAATTTGTACTTTATTTTCTTTAATTCCAACCAGCTTTCTTTGGGGGGAAAGCACCATTTTATGGGTATGGTGGTTCATTTGAGAGGCAGAGGAGGGGGATCTCTGTGAGTTTGAGATTGGACTTATAATACATAGTGAGTTACAGGCCGGCCATGGCTACCCTGTGAGACCTCATGTCAAAAAAATAAAAATAAATTAAAAAAAAGAAGGAAGGAAGGAAGGTGGGTGCATGTAAGGACACACCTCTCCTTGTAATTGATCTCATTATTCTTAATTGCAAAGGCATTTATGGTTTACATAGTTCTCTCTCTTTTTTTAAATTTATTCTTCAACACAAACAGAATAAATGTTAAGAAATAAATGAAGACTGAGGAGTCTAAATTGTGTCCCTAAACATTAGTCCTGATTGTTGATTTATCTAGTAAAGTTTCCTTGAGAGCTTATACGCTAGGAATACAAAGTCAAGGAAATCACCTGTCTGCCTCTCAAGTCAAACACCACACCCATAAGATGTGTGCTTTTCTCCCAAAACAAAAAAAGGCTGTTGCCTCCTCTAGGCCATGGAGAATGATGATCCGTACAAGCCAACAATGAAGTGGAACATGAACAGAACCATAGTATGGGAGAAATGCACCACAGAAGCCCCTCAGTCAGGTCAGGGTAGAAGGTTAGGAGGGAAGGTCAAGGAGCTCAATGAAGAGAGATGGTGTCCTAGAGGGATCTTGGAGAGGAGACAAAATGGTATTTGATATAGATGGATTCTCATTTGAAATTATATATATATATATATATATATATATATATATATATATATATATATTATCAATTTGATTCATCCCTTTCCAAACTTTTAAAGACTTCTTATATTACCCTCATTCTTAAAAACTAAAGCAATCAGTATGTCTTCAAAGTTCAAGTACCCACGGTTTGCCCTAGACCCCTGTTTTTAACTCATAGCTTGCCTTCTTGGGTTATTCATCCATTTGCCTACAAAACCTGAATTTGTTGGGAATTATTGAAGCCTGCCACCACCTAGATTTTCCCCTTAAGGTCTTAAAGGATAATGGCTGCTGATCTGCATATATCATGAGAGGCAGAAAAGCCATCCTGATAGGACACCTGTCCCTCAGTTTGGAGACAGCAGATTCTCAGTGTCACTTTCTAAGAATTTTTAAGTTAAAAAAATAACATGAAATAGTCCAAAACCAGATGGGCATGCACAGTTTTAAAAGTATTTTCTGAATATGATTGGATTAATACACTTTTTTTTTTTTTGGTATTTTCTAAATATGATTGGGTTAATTCTAATCTTCCATGCTTTCTATTGATCAGATACTTGTTTCAGGGTCAACACTTGCTTTTCTTTAGTAAGTAAACCAAAAGCAAAGTGTCCTTTCTCCAGGCATTATCAGCCGTCAGAGATAGGTGTAAGAACTGCATGATAAAAATGGAGCCTGGGTATTTGATGGATCACCAATGCTAAAAGATTCACACTGTGGCCGTTTGTGTCTTTGCCCATCTATTCTATCTCATGTTGCTTCCTTTCTAGATTGGAAAAAGAAACCAATTCCAAGAAGCTTTCATAGGTGCTCATGTGGTCCACAATTCAAGCCCATTCGCATCATTTATAGTTATTTACTGGACTTGGAGCATTGCATATTTTTCCCTATGCACGTCTTTAAGTTTGTTACTTGCAACTTTAAAGCAATAAATTTCTAGTTTCTCATTCTCCTCATGCCTGTATTTTAGGACGCCATTTATCCCTCTGCAAAGTGTGGTTTCCTGGCAGCTTACCACGCAAGCATGTTATTTTATGACAGCTTCTTTAGTGTTTGTTGTCAGCCTGATTGCCTAGGAGACTTATTTGGTACCACTCTATTAGAAAACAAAGTTAGCCTTTCTCCCCTTTCGGGGATGCACATTGGGAGTTTGGTCTTGTTTGACGGAGGATGGAAGTTTATGTGACTTTCTCCATATATAACCCAAATCCTTCTTCTTTTAACTCGTGCATACTCCCAATAAATCAACACAGAACATGACAGATTTGATGCCTTGAGGAGTGTATCTCTGATGCCTCGATGTGATTTCTTTTCATCAGATTCAGAGAAAAATGCCACAGCTGGCAGAACTATTGATGGAAGAGCTATCTGTCTTCTTTACTCTGTTGCATTGAATTGCGTTAGTCTACCAATGTGAACACAGTGCATGTATCATGCACAATAACCTGGGAAAATAAGTTTGGATGTCGTGATCAGCATCTCTGGTATTTGAGAAATGTAAGAAGCTATGGTTTTAGTGATTTAAGCAATGCGTAGTTCTTGTGTTATGTCTTTAATATTCAACAGCTATTTTTAGGCTACAAGCATACTTTAGGTGACTAAGAATCACAAAAGCTAATGCCCAAATGGAGCTTACATTCTGGAGAGAGGTACAAGGAGGAGCTGATAGTTAGCAGTATACCAGGAAATCATAAATGTTGCCAGGGAAAACAAAGTGGGGAGTTGAAGTGGGACTCATTCAGAAGAAAACACCTTTGAGATCTCTTGAAGGAGTTGAGCCTGGAGATAACTTAGAGAGGAAGATCCCAGGAAAAGAGAACAGGAATGAAAAGGGGTAAGTGTCGGTTTTGCCGGATATTTGAGGGTCCCTTGCAAAGCAGGATGACTAGAAGAGGAAACGAGAGATTGCTGGTGAGGTTGCAGAGACCACATCATTAGGCATCTAAGGGAAGACGCTGGGCAGGCGGTTAGGTGTGAGCTCATGGAGTTTAAGGAGGAAGATCATCCAGGAACGGAACTCTGGACATTGCAAACATTTATGTATTATGAAAGCCGTGAAGTCAAGTCCTTAAAGTGTGGTACTGAAGACTTACTTCTGAGGGAGCAAGGATTATCGCTACAACGATGAAGATTTATTTAAACAAGAAGAGTGTATGACCAACGACTGAAACGGGATTGTTGTGCCTCAAGAGTTGAGGAGAAAGACTTTAGTGTGGATGTAAGAGAGTTGTTTCAAAGACTGGCTAGGTCACATGAGGTGGAGACAGACAGTTGACTGTTGGTTTGGGAGACCAGTGAGTGAATCAAAGAGCCGCTGGTTCATTGTAATGAAAACTCAGTTGGAAAGGATTCAAAAGAAAGTGAGGAGAGCAATTGGAGACGGAGTACAGACACTCTTTACATAAAACTGTTCTGAGTTTTATATAAAGAGGAGTAGAAAACAGAACAGCAGCAGGAGAGGTTGTGGGTGGAGGAGAGGAATTTAGCTCCGTTCGGCAGATACCTCAGGATGCACCTTCATTGCTCAGCAAGCTGTACTTCCCACTATAATAGCCCCTGTCTGAAGTATCAGGCATGCGTGCTCAACTGAATCTTCATGAAATTGAGCTTCTAAATCCGCCCACTTCTTACCACATCTATCCACGGAAGAAAAATCTTTGATGGCAGCACTCAAAGTATTCCTGAGCATGGAGTTCATACTGAGAAAAGTCCTGCTGTGAACTCTATCCCAGCTAACGTGGGTTCTCCTCTGCATAGGTCTTGCCTATCCTTCCTTGTGTTCGCCCCATTACCTTTCTTAAAAACCCTTCTCTATCCTCTCATCTCTGTGTGTGAAAATATTAATTGCTGTTTGGACCCATTCGCATACTACATGTTACTCGATGGCTTTAGCCAGAAAAGCAAGTTACCATTTCGAGTGCCTTAGTATTTCCGGCTAAATGCAGTTTTAAAGCACACATGTGGTCTTAAATAGTATGTCCTTCATAATATTTATCTCTAAGCACACAATTTAATAAATGAATATGTTCTCAGTGTGCCAACTCTGTGTTGGCCACTTTCTCTTGATTCTGAGGCACTTCAGAACTTCCTGTTCTGTCCCCAGCAAGTGTCATCTGGAGAGATTTCTTGATGACAGGAAAAGCCAACAACTCATCAAAAGTGGCAAATCAGGATAAGATCTGAGATCTCAGTGGCTTTTTGTTGTTGTTGTTGTTGTTGTTGTTGTTACTGACTGGGTGAAAAATAACTATTCTTACTTTTTACTGGTCATAAATACTGTTTGTCACTGACTAGACAGCTTAATGAAGCTTCAAGCTTGTTAGCAAAAGTTAGCCTACGTTCTTAATACCACCAAATTGTAAAAATAATACAGTTCATAAAAATCAAAACTTGTACCATTCTAAGTAATCTGGAGATGTGTTCAAATACTTAATCTTTCTGAATATCCCAGCAAAATAAAGACAAGAGTGTTGGAATCTGGGCCCCAACTATCATTCCCTGAGCCTTAACCCAGCTTCAGAAATGAACTTGGCTGAAGGTTTGTAAAGATGGCCAAATCTGAACAGATATGAGGACTTCCCACTCACAACACTTCATTTTCCTTGAGAGAAGGAGGTGGAAAAGATGGAATCTCCTATTGTGTTCTGTTCAACATTATGCTCTGCTTAGTAGATTTCTAGAAGGTTCTGTTTTTCTATTCACAGACTGTTTGCAGAGAGGGGAATATCTGACTTTCATAGATAATTTCTACAGTGCTTTTTTTATCCTGGGATTTTTTTTAAAATATGTTGACTGAAGGACTAAATTAAAAGATTTGTCATGTATATTTTGTCAGTGAATATTCAAAGAGCAAAGAGGAGCCCAGGTATGAAAATGAGAAATGTGGAAATCAGCATTTTAGCTCTATAATGAAAGTGACTTTTACAAAAGCACTCTGCCAATCTTCCTTCAAAATAATTAGCATGCAAATTGAAATTCACATTGCATGCCAAATAATGGTTGTTGTATGGACGGTTATTAGTGCGGAGGTGGTGTTTATGAGAATACACAGATGTGCTTGGAAACCCTTGATCTACCTGGCACTTTGAACAGCCCACCCTTTATTCACAGATGAAATACAGTTCACTTCCCCATTTTTTTGGTGCCACAATTGCATTTTCTGCATATTTAATCATATGCACCAATTTATTCAGAGAGCATTACATTTTTTTTTGAGATGACAGCTTAATGAGGTACTTCACATTTGTAATAAGTAACTTTGATGAACTCTTTAAACAAAGGATTTAGGTTTCCTGGATAGCCCATATAATTAATGTTTATCAGGGTGAATCACTTTTCAAAATGAAAATTTCATGCACACACAGTGAATACCTGGTCTGAAAGACCAGTTCGCACAAGATTTAGTGAATAAAATTGAGTGGAGTCCTCTTTTATTATGAAGATTGGGAATGAGGAATTTATCTTTTCAGATTCTGGTTAAATTCTTATGTGGTTATTGGAGAAAGAGAATGATAATTTCCATGTGCTATTTTGTCACACATGTGAATGTGTGACTGAATAGACACAGCTGTTGATTTTTAGAGGATGTTCCTGGGTGTGTTTCTATAAGGAGCACGCAAGATGGGGACAGTTTTGAATCCTAATAACATTTTCTTAGTTCAGCTCTGGAGGTTCTAGAAGGTAGAAGTGAGCATACAAGGTTTTAATTTCTTCTTTTCTCCCATCCCTCTTTAACATAGATGCTCAGTTGACAAATACATTGCATCAGAAATACAACACACTATGGAGATAGTGTGCATTATTCAGAAATCTTGGGAGGTATAGTAGAAAAATTATTAATAAGGAAATTTAGAAATCCTCTGCCCCTGCTAGCTATGTAACCTGCTGCAATGGGTTGGCTCCCTTGTCTCACTTTATTGGTCACCAGCCTTAGATGACATGTATTCTACTGTCATTAAGTAAAAAATTAGTCCTATTCCACTTTCCATCTTCCTGTTAAAACTTCTTCTGCAATTTAAAATAAAACTCAAACAGTTCTTTTCTTCCCAGGAAACAAGACAACTCTGGTAAAGTACTGTTTGGCTGAAATGATTTAACTCTAAGAGGCTGTGTAGCTGGGCAAATCTGTTGAGGGATGTCTGTGTTCTACTGTAAAGTCAGCACAACCTATAGATAATTTTCCATCTTAAAGTATGTCCTGAGAGCAGCTCAGGGTTTTTATTTCATTTGACTTCTTGTTTTTCAGCCTCTCTTTAGAAGAGAGACGTTCACCTTTGGCTTGACTCTCCCTGTGTTTATTGGAAACAAAGAACTTTGCTTTGCTGTGTCTCAGCTTCCATTTTCTACCCAGTGCCAACTCCGGAGGTGACTGCAGTAATAGCAAAAATGTATCTCATATCTTTCTAGAGCTAGCAGAAATGTATCTCGTATCTTTATTTATTTTTTAATTGGATATTTTATTTATTTACATTTCAAATGTTATCCCTTTTCCCTGGTTTCCCCTCTGCAAACCCCCATCCCAACACCACCTGCTTCTATGAAGGTGCTCCCCTACCCATCCACCCACTCCTGCCTTACAGACCCAGGATTCCTCCACACTGGGGCATTAAGCCTTCACAGGACCAAGGGCCTCCCCTCCCATTGATGCCAGACAAGGCCCCTTCAGCTCCTTCAGTCCCTCCCTTAACTCCTCCATTGGGGTCCCTGTGCTCATTCTGATGGTTGGCTGCAAGCATCTGCATCTGTATTGGTCAGGATCTGGCAGAGCCTCTCAGGAGACAGCTGTATCAGGCTCCTGTGAGCAAGCACTTCTTGGCATCAGCAATAATGTCTGGGTTTGGTGACTGTATATGGGATGGATCCCTAGATGGGGCAGTCTCTGGATGGCCTTTCCTTCAGTCTCTGCTCCACTCTTTGTCCCTGTATTTCCTTTAGACAGAAGCAATTCTGGGTTAAAATTTTGGAGATGGGTGGGCAGCCCCATCCCTCAACCAGGGGCCATGCCTAACCTGTGGGGTATTTCAGCTAATGTTATCCCCGTGGGGTCCTGGGAGTCTCTTGCTTTCCTGGCATTTGGGACTTTCTGGTTGCTACCCCCCCTCCCAGTTCCCCATCCCTCATTGCTACACACCTCTGTTCAATTTCCTGACCCTCTGTATATCTCCTCCATCTCCTCCCATACCTGATTCTTCCCCTCTTTGTCCCCTCCCCCTCTTCTCTTCCTCCTAAGTCCCTCCCACCCTCTACTTCCCATGATTATTTTGTTCCCCCTTCTAAGTAGGACTGAAGCATCCCCTCTTTTGTCTTCCTTCCTCTTGAGCTTCATGTGGTCCATGAGTTGCATTGTGGGTATCCCACGTTCTTTGTCTAATATCCACTTATCAGTGAGTACATACCATGTGTGTTCTTTAGTAACTGAGTTACCTCACTCAGGATGATATTTTCTAAATCCATCCTTTTGCTTAAGAATTTCATGAAGTCATTGTTTTTAATAGCCGAATAGTACTCCATTGTGTAAATGTACCACATTTTCTGTATCCATTCATCTGTTGAGGGACATCTGGGTTGTTTCCAGCTTCTGGCTATTATAAATATGGCTGCTATGAACATAGTGGAGCATGTGTCCTTATTACATGTTGGAGCATCTTCTGGGTATATGCCCAGGAGTGGAATAGCTGGGTCCTCAGGTAGTATTATGTTCATTTTTCTGAAGAACCACCAGACTGATTTCCAGAGTGTTTCTACCAGCTTGCAATCCCACCAGCAATGGAGGAGTGTTCCTCTTTCTCCAACATCCTCGCCAGCATCTGCTGTCACCTGAGTTTTTGATCTTAGCCATTCTGACTGGTGTGAGGTGGAATCTCAGGGTCGTTTTGATTTGCTTTTCCCTGATGACTAAAGATGTTGAACATTTCTTTAGGTGCTTCTTGGCCTTCTGGATTTCCTCAGTTGAGAATTCTCTGTTTGGCTCTGTTCCTCATTTTTAAATATGGTTATTTGGTTCTATATCTCATATCTTCCTAGAGCTGGTTCATTTGGCAGGTAGGATGGAATGGAAATCACTATTCCATTATTTCAAAAGAAAGCAACAGTATTTAGATTTGAGACCTGGTCACCTAACTGCCTGCTGGGGCCAGTAGAATTTACTGACCATAAAATAAGGCCTAATTTCCATCGCATAACAAGGAATCTGCCTCCCTAGAAGATGGCCCAGCTTTTGGCTTCTGGTGGGAAAACAACAACAACAGCAACAACAACAACCACAACAACGAAAACCCTGAGCTGCTCTCAGGACCTACTTTCAGATGGAAAATTATCCATAGGTTGTTGGAACACTATGCTGTGCTGACTTTACAGGAGAACACAGACATCCCTCAACAGAAGATGGCTTTTGGCTTCTGGTGGGATTTGCAGGTTTTCTTTGTCTTGCCGCTCAAGAGTTTTTTCAGATTTAGACCTGGCAACTCTTGGCCTCTGCTGTTTCTTTCTTGCCTTCACTTTCCTCCTGTAACACCCTACTGAGAGTATGAGATGTTATTTGCACTGGATTTTAAATCTTTAGAAGTTTATCCCTCTTCAAATAGTGAACAATAGTATCCAATAGCAACCTTCCCACCATCATCAAGTTCTAGATTTCTCTACTTCTCCATGGAGGATGTTTCCTTCAGGACTGAATTTTCTTTCTTCCATCTGTGGTCTCTGCAGTGATCTCTTGCTAGGTCTGTCTCTAATCTCCCAGGTGAAGTTTCAGCATGAGTATTTTCTGTGGACAGAGTAGGTCTGTTTCCCAGGGCATGCTTGGACACTTCCTGGCTTGTACTTTGCACACTTCCTTGTTTTCTGTGTACCACATTTTTATAGCATCTACTTCTGGAGATTGTGGTGAGAACAGAAATAAGAAGTCAGCGTCAGTGGTCTATTTCCAGACTAGGGCTACTCTGGGGTGAATCGCAATGAAGGCATCTCCCACCAATGCAGAGGGATTTGGGAAGGCTTCCAGCTATCTCCCTTAGAGACCATGCTCAGGAAAAAGCAAGGGCTGTGCTTCACTGAGCACAGTAAGTTCAAAGGGTTTCTGTTCCGTTAAGGATTATAGATCATATTAAACAACAAACAACAACAACAAACAACAGTAGACAACAGCAACACTCCTTTGTCTGTAACCTGCTCTCTGTTGCTTTTCACCAGTTTGAACTCCAGTGGATGCTGATCCATTGTGACCCCCTGAGACCCAGGAGAGAAACATGTCATGAGCTGCCAGTCAGAATCACAGTGAGTCCTCAAGCCACCTGTAAAAGCCACTTCTCCCCATGTCACTGTCTAGTCACTACCAGTGTCTCTATGTCTGTCTCTTTCCCTGGAGTAGTGCTTTGCTGTACTGACTAGCTGGGAATTAAAGAAACACAGGCTCTTCTTACAACTTGGCTGAAGAAACCATCACCAGCAGACCTGTGTCTGGTACTTCCTTTGGTGGCTTACCATCACCACTTGGAAGTGTCTCTGCAGGAGCACTGGGGGATCGCCTCCCCTATGGGGCACAGACCCTTGGCAGGCTCTGGGAACAGCCAGAGGCTACACTGAGGAGGGTGGGGTGGAGGAAGGACTATGCATTTTAGATCTTGGTGCAGCTGCCAGGAGAGGGTTAACTGGGACCGTTGTCATTCTATCCCTCCTCCCAGGCCTGTTAGCTCTCCTCCAATCCCCAGGACCCTCTCCAGGGCCATTCATAAAGAGAAGGAACCCAGGTCCCCTTGGCCAGGCACCTTTGCCACCACTACCCTGGGTGGATTTGGAGGTCCAGGTGCCACTTTATGTGCTCAGCGGTGTCTAGAAGTCTAGAGGGTATCAGACTGCAGAGCCAGGCCAGAAGATTGGCAGAGAGCAACAGGGATGGACTGGGCTGCCTGGGGACGAGGAGCACTTGGGTTGTCACTGATGCTGTCTGGGCTCCGCTTGTGTGCTGCTCAAGTAAGTTGTGTGTGAGTTGCTTATTCTTCTCCATCTCTTTTATTTTCTTTTGTCCACAGACCAGCCAGACCATCGATGAGGTAAGCTGGGGGGAAAAAAATGAAAACACTCCATTTTGTAAGCATGTGACAGGAAAAGTAGGTGGTGGTGAAGCTGTCCTGGTTATGAGAAGCCATAGAGCATCCTCAGGGCTCTCCGGCCAGCTGCCCTGCAGCCTGAAGCACCTCCAGCAAGCAGGGTCTGATTGGGAGCCTCTGATGAGCCACCGATGTGGGAAAAACGGGCTATTTCTCCACTTGGTCTCTAACACTAAAGACACAGTACTCGGGGAAGCTCATGATTCAAGACTAGGGCTTACATTTTAGCCTCTATCTTTGTTGATGTTGCTGTTTGCTCTTGTTGGTTACCTCTTCCCACAACCGGGTCCTGCTCAAAAATCCAGGAGAGCTTTCTCCAGCTCCTGCTGCTGTAGAAAAACCACTAAACCTGGAGATGCTGCTAGTGATTTAGGACTGAAGCCTGGCAGCCCTGAGTCCCATCAGAACTCCAGCAACTTCTCCCTAGACTCCCCGCCCCCTCTTCCCCTGGCTCCTGGCAAGGGAGAATACAGCAGCCAGGCAGGGAGGCCAGGGGAGGTTTGAGGTTTCATTTACAGAGACCCCATTGTAACCTGTCTGGTCCTTGGAGTTCAGGAAAACAAAGTCTTTCCTGATTAAAGCAGCCTTTCCCTCTCCCTCTCTCCCTTTCCCCCTCCTACTCCCTCTAGAAGCAGAGGGGGAAGGAAAAACGTTCCCTAAAGCAACACGTTTATACTGTTTCAGGCGCCAGTATTCCCTGTAGACCTGTCAAAACAGCTGTCTGCAAGCGACACAAGGGCTCACAAGCTAAGGGTCTGTTTGAAATTTGTGTAGCTTTTGAAGCGAGGTGCAAAGACCTCTTGTCAGGGAATGTCACTGCTGGTGGAAATGAAATGGGGTCAGGCTCCTGACTGCAAGGCTCTTCTGCCCCATACCTCCCAAACCTACTGCCCCGCCCCTGCGCCCCCACCCCCACCCTGACTCCCAGTCTCCAGGACAAAGAAAGGCTTGCAGTGGTAAAGTAACTGTTTGTCCTGGAGCTGCTTCAGTCTTACCTGCTCGATTTGAGACAAATGACTGATCTGCAGTGGAGGTATTAAATGACCCTGATACTTATTTCTTAACTCCCTTTGGCCGAAAGTGGACATTAGATATCCCCTTCTTTTTAATGTATTCTGAGTAGGCGAGGTCCAGTGAACCCCCCTTCCATTTAAAGACACTACTTCTATCCCACCTTGGACAGTTTACCTAGTAGAATGTGGAAACACTATGTTTTTGTTAAAAAATATCCACCATAGAGAGACATCCTTGCCTCTATGGTGTGTGTGTGTTTAGGGAATAAGGGCCCTGAGCAGTTCCTCTGGGTACACATTCTTCTCCACTAACCCCTGTGCGTTGTTTTTGGCAGAGAGGTCCTCCGGGTGAGCAGGGGCCTCCAGGGCCTCCCGGGCCTCCTGGAGTTCCGGGCATAGATGGCATTGACGTAAGTTTCTGTCTCCTTGTTCTCTAACCCAGCCCTTTTCCATTACTTCTTCAGCTTTGGATGAGTGCTTAGAAAGGGCTGGGTGGCCCGTCCCTGTCACTCCCACAGAACTAAGTCTAAATGGTAGTGAAAGTATGGATTTGATACGGTAGCCTGCGGATGGTTAGAGAAGAGATTAGTTCAGCCTTACCTGTGTGTGGATCCTTGGGGCAACGACTTCCATCTTTAGACCCTCACCCTGGCTTCTGCCAACATCTTTGTGGTGTGTAGACTCTTCCGTGGGACCCTAGTTACTCTTACTCATGCATGACTTTTACCTCTTTCTCTATATCTCCAGGGTGACCGGGGTCCAAAGGGTCCTCCCGGACCTCCGGTAAGTTTGGCGTCATGGCGCCCCACTTCCTTCCTTAAGATGTGTTTTGTAGATGTGTCTGTTTGAAGAATCTCAACTTTGCTTCATTTTCTCTCTGCTGCTCAGGGTCCCCCTGGAGACCCAGGCAAGCCAGGAGCACCAGGCAAGCCAGGCACACCTGGCGCTGATGTGAGTACATAGAGTATAGAGTGCTCGTGGTGTGTGTGTGTGTGTGTGTGTGTGTGTGTGAGAGAGAGAGAGAGAGAGAGAGAGAGAGAGAGAGAGAGAGAGAGAG
>JADRCH010000031.1:2601786-2629250 GCA_019843965.1 Rhynchomys soricoides
AGAGAGAGAGAGAGAGAGAGAGAGAGAGAGAGAGAGAGAGAGAGAGAAGGAGGGAAGGAGAGAGAGAGGAGAGATGGAGGGAGGGGAGAGAGAAGAGGGGAGAGGGAGAGAAACACTGTGGTACCTGGCAAAATGTCCTGTGAAGGCTGACCTCATGGGTTCCAGTCTAATAGTCACTCTCTATTCAGCCTATAAACTGTCACCTCCACTGCCTGCACAGGTTGGAAGGTGGTGGCATGTGGGTGCTGGTGGGTGAATGGTTAGGTCTCATAGCTGGTAAGCTCCGTTCTCCTCAGGGACTCCCTGGATTAATTACACAAGGTAAGAAGAGTTGGAGTGAGCACTGGTGCTGCTCTTCCTGAGGACCAGGGTTCAACCCCCAGCACCCACAGGGCAGCTCACAACAATCCCAGGAGACCCGAGGCTCTCCTCTGGTCTCTAGGAAACTGAACGAACATGATACATGGGTATACATATAGGCAAAACACTCAAAACACACAAAATAAGACAATAATTTTAAAATTTAGGGAAAAAAAAAACCCAATGCCACCAGAAAACAGGGTGGGTGTAGGGAAGAACAGAAAGTATTTCAATTCCTAGTAATATTAAAAAAAGAAAGAAAGAAAGAAAGAAAGAAAGAAAATTTGCTCAAAGTGAGTGGCAGAGTGTGTTTGGTCACTGTAGGGGCAGGAAATGCTCAGCACAGATAAATAAGACATTAAAAATCGGCTTGGGAAACAGGAAGTTAAAAATCAGTTTGGAAGACATTCAGATATGGTAAATGATATCTCTCCAGAGTGAAGTAAGTTTGGCTTGCTCAGCATCTCCTCTCTCTATGCACACTGCTCATTGTTGGCTGAGTCCTTCCTCAGAACCTGATTCTTGTCTCTGGGGTGCAAAGAGATGGCATTCGTTTTCCAGGGTTCCTTAAAGTCACACTCCCAATCAACTATCTCTTGTTTTGCAAAACCTAGAGGCTTTTCTAAAGAAAGAAAGCACCTCAAAACCTACATCTGTTATTTCCAAGATTTTGTTTTGCGCAAGTTTTTCAAAAGCTCCATTTTCTGAGAGAACAAACCAGCTGCATCTTTGCTGTTACTCAGACATGCCTCCTCTGCTGCCATTCATTTGGCATTTTTTTGTATTCTTTAGTGTATCAGGAGGCAGACTTTGCTTACAAAGATTTAAGCTTCTAGTTTAATTTCTTTTTATTTTATTTTTTGTGGATTTCAAACGGCAACATATAAGCATCTGTGGATTAATGTGCAGATAATATCAACTCATGTTTGGACACTACAAATGAGATTATGTAACTTATTGGCTACTGAGGCCTTTGAGATTGACTTATTTGAAACTGTCAGCTCCTAGGAAGAATGTCTGGTAAATACCGACCACTGGGTATGTTCCTAATGTGATAGTAGTTGACTTCCTACTTTCCTTTGGAGCTTCAGCCAGCCTTTTGTTTTGGAGGACGAGAACATTTCTGATTAAATTTTTAAAAATGTAGTTGGAACACAAACCATTCATCTAAAATCTTGTCTTCCTGTTGAACTTTAACTTAGTTTCAGACAGAATGCTGGATTTCGCTGTCCCTCAGTCTGTCTGTTTGTTTATGTATATATGATCTAATGTAGCCCAGATGGGCCTGGGACTCAAAATCCTGTCTCAAGTGCTAGAATTATAGGCATGCACCACAGGGCCCAGCTAGTTCCTAAGTTCATTGGTGTTTTTGGTTTTTGTAACTTGCTTAACCTTTTTTTTTTTTTAAAAAAATCTCAAATCATAAGCAATCCTTCCTTTCTTTCTTAATGTTTTGTTCCCATTTGGATAAACACATGAATGAGTTCTGAATTTTGCAGTAGAACAGGAAAACAATGTCATGGTTCTTCTTTGTCTATATTCATAGCCTCATAGTGCAAAACCGACATTACAATATCAGAAGCTGTCCAGGCTTCTTAGATCATCACCTTTGACCCTAAAATGGTCCATAAGAAGAAACCCAGGACGGAAGAAGAAAGCAAAAGACAGAGGGGAAGAGAGGTGGGAAAAGGGAGCAACCCCACGCATGCACCAGTGTTTCAGCATTCCTTCGGTCTGAGAGACCTCAGCTGTGGCCTTTTCATGTGCTTGGAGTATTTCCCTCAAGCACCATCTCAGATATTTCTCCCTTTGGTTTTACCATAACCTAGAAAGTAGATCATTCTAATGTTATTTTCCCATAAAAAGGAAAGTGAACAAATTAGAAGGACAAATAATTTCCTCAGAGATCCAAGTTATGTAGCTGCTAAGACCGCAGAGACTTCTGTATTTATGGAATTCATTTTAGGCAACTCAGGTCTACCCTCCAGGAGATACAAATGAGGTTCTTAATCCAGTTACGGCCATACCACCCAAACGTGCTGGGCCTCTTCTTAATAGACGAGTGGTTATGAAGAATAGAGGGAAGGAGCAGTGGTGGATGTTTTAGTCCTCGTGTCACCTACTAAGAGGAATGACACATAATATAGTAAGTGTTGAAAATCGCTTACGGTTGACATTCAATGATTTCATGTCAGTACTTTAATGTATCATCTCCTCCAACCTTTGAATCAGAAGCACTTGTGACTGCTGCAGCAGGGGAGTTTCCTTACTCCCCTCTCATTGAGTTGATGTTAAAGCCTTTCACTGTAACCGAGAAAAGACATTTTGAGAACAGTGAGTAGTAACCCCCTCAGAGTGCGTGTCCACTCTGCCCACAGCCTGGGGAATACAACACATAGGATAGCTTTGGAAGAGCTGTTGGACAGTGAACTCAGGGACCTGGATCTCTCTCCAATCTCTTTGTCTTCTGCTCTTTGTTTCTCTGTGAAACATCTTTTCGGTGATGTTCAATCAAATGGCTCTTCCCATGTGCAGTGGAGTTTTGGTAGATTTGTTTTACAGCTATGCTCCTAGTGGTGTGCCTTGTCCTCAGCTGAGCTGCTGGGATGCTGGTGAGAAACAGGAAACAGAGCAGCAAGGACAGGTATTCCCCAGCAAATGGTGGTGCGAAGGCTCACGGCGTAGCTCCACTTTTATTCTGTATGGAGCTCTGTCTGCATAAACATTCATATGAAGGCAATTCTCCCTGCCATTGGAGAGATTTCTCCTCTGTAATATCTTTGAAATTAGATTTAGAGAGCTTTATTGCAAATTGGATTTTGAAAATTGTGCATGCTGTGTGTGTTCACCTATCTCCAGCCCCTCCTCTCTCCACCTATCAAAGCTGAATCTTCTTTTCTTTTGTAGAGGCGCCAGAGCCTGCCTATAACCTTGTACCCAAAGGACAGCTATGTTACTATTATGGATAACAATCAATAGAGGGAATATTGCAGGTGCTGTTTGCTTCAGGATGCTCAGAAAGCTCTGTAAATAGTATTTTATTCTTACAGGACCCAGTTAAGACAGGGAGATGAAGTGACATTATGTATAGGGGTTGTCATTAAATTATGTGACGCCATACAGTCGTGACGTTAAAGGCTTTTCATCCTTTGAATGGACATAACCTACACCCCTCAGAGATGTTTCACAACAGGAGGAGTTGGTTAAGACATTATTCTGAAAGATCAATGTTCATGAAAATGGCCAGGCATCGAAGGAATCAGAGAAGTCCAAGAAGTGTCACACTGTGGTTAATATCCAGATTTGGTTTGTTATCACAGCTCCGTATCTGCTTTTTATTGAAGAAGAAGAAGATGAAATTAAGTATTACTAGAAACAATACAATGGATAGAAAATACATTTAATACATCTTAGCATGAGATGTGATGGCTAGACAAATACACTAGGTTTAAGCTACAAATAGCAGGTAGTACACATCATTACATGTTTTTACTAAGGAAAATGCTTTTAAGTTGCTTTTTTTAACTTAAAAGTTAATATACTTCACTAAGTTATTGCATTGCTAGAAAATGGCTGGAGGGTTTAAAATTATTTGTGTTTATTTCACATTAAGAAAACATTGCAGTGGCTTCCAAGACATTGTTGCTCCATATCTAGAAAGACACATAATATTTTTATTTTGTAGGTGAAGTAAAGTAGGTGCATAAATCTGGCAAGTGGGCGGAGTCAATGTCCATCAGACTCAACTGGAGAACACTGTAACTGTTACATTGTATTTTCTCAAAGCAGAGATTTTAAAATCCCACTAAATTACTGTACCTGTCACAGTGCAGTTACCAAATTGTCAGATTTTCAACAGAAGTCAAAAGCAGAGCCCATGGTAAATGTTTTAAAAGAAGGATCATAAAGTATTACTTTATAAATACTTGTGTTATCCATGGGTAACCAACCTACAAGTAACAGGTGAAATAAAAACTTTCTGCCCGGTGGTTTTTCTAGGGCTGTTATGATAGCACTGATACTATTTTCTTGCTTCATTAGGGATTAACAGGACCTGATGGATCCCCTGGCTCTGTTGGACCAAGGGGACAAAAAGTAAGTTGGCCACCTGGTGTTACTTATACAGCGCTTGTTCTCAAATGCCAACAACACCATCCCCAAAGAAACATGTTTGATTTTCAAAATCAACTGAAACACTGAGCAGCAGGGGGACTGCATTAATGGTTTTGGTATCTATTCAATTTGCATATATTCATATTTATGCTACAAAAACTACATTTGCTACAAATACTACAGTGAAGCTATTTTTATTTATTTTTAGGGAGAACCTGGTGTGCCTGGGTCTCGTGGATTTCCAGTAAGTATTATAGGCAGTAAAGCAGCAAGACTGAAAATCCATCTTTAGGTAAAATTCTGCCATTATGAAGAAAAATGTAATGCAGTTTTCAATATAATGCACATGTCAAAGGGCATATGACTCATCTGGTATATAAGCATATATAGTAGGTATATATAAGTGTACCTATTTTGAGTAGAAAAGTTTAAATGTATGGGATAAAATACATGTCCATATCAGGTGAGATTTCTTAATATAATTTAATTTTGAGACAGAAGGTGTCGTATCCTCTAGCCCAGGCTGACCTGGAGTTCACCATGTAGTCCAGGATGGCTTCAGCCTCACAATTATCCTTCTGCCTCAGCCTCCTGAGGGCTGGGATTACAGATGGGAGACACATTGCCTAGCTGCAGCTGCTGGTTCTGTCTTAATGCTAGAAAACATACCTTGAGCAATAATAGCAATGATCCAAGTACAGTCTAGGAATTTAAATCTCAGCCATGCATCATGCCACTCACAGCTGTATATCTGATAAAAATCTCAAGCAATTAGCTATCTCATCACCCACCTTGTCCCTGCATTGCTCAACAAGGAAGCAAAGTGTTCTTTCTTTCTTCCTCTCTCTCTCTGTCTCTCTCTCTCTCTCTGTCTTTCTCTCTGTCTCTGTCTCTGTCTCTGTCTCTGTCTCTCTCTCTCTCTCTCTCTCTCTCTCTCTCTCTCTCTGTGTGTGTGTGTGCGCACATGTGTGCTTTCTAGGCTTGCTTCTCCTTTCTTGCTTGCTCTTGGCCCTCTTTGTTATTGTCATTAGTCTGTGTTCTCTCCCTTCTTGATCTGTTTTGTTTTGCTTCCTATCACACGCTTCTCCCTTTCCATTGGCTCCCAAGACAGTTGCGCTTCTGCTTTTAGATCATGAATACAAACATTATTGTATGGATCTATATACAATTTAAGATTCATAACTTAAAAACAAAATAAAAAACTGTGATGCTTATCTTTCTGTACTGCCTGGTTTTGTGAGTCAACTTGACACAGCTAGAGTCATCAGAGAGTCATCAAGGAGCCTCAGTGGAGGAAATGCCTCCATGAGATCCAGCTGTAAGACATTTTATCAATTAATGATCAATAGGGAAGGTTCCCCTCATAGTGTGTGGCACCATCTCTGGGCTGGTTGTCCTGGCTTCTATAAGAAAGCAGGCTGAGCAAGCCAAGAGAGGCAAGCCAGTAAGCAGCACCCCTCTATGGCCTCTGCATCCAGGTTTTTTTCCCATGAGTTCCTGTCCTGACTTCCTTTGTTGATGAACAGCAATATGGACTTGTACACTGAATAAACCCAACCTCCCTAACCTGAGTTTTTGGTTTTGGTGTTTTGTCTCAGTAATAGATGCCCTAACTAAAACACTTTCTGAGGCTGACTTAAATTTGCTTTTTGGTTGTACCTGTTTTCCTGCTTGTTGGGGTTTGTTGTATACTACTCTCTGTGTTGGGAATCCAGATGGGATGGATAAACAAGATGTGGTTTTAACCCATAATTGTGTATATTCTGGTTTGAACATGGGACGTGAAGGACAGAGGAAAGGGAGGTAAAATGAGAAGCTTTAAAACCAGATAGCATATTCCATAAAGATCCCATCAGGAGTTATTTCAGGAATGATACCAAGTTAATTTAAGTATCTACTAAACTTAGTGTGTAGAAACATAACCATACCTGGTAAAAGAGAAAATAAATTTATTTTAACAATTTACTTTTTATTTATGTGTGCATGAGCCTGTGTGAGTTCATGTGTATTATGTACATACAAGTGTCTTGGAAGCAAGAGCCTTGCATTCCCTGGCATTTCCATTGCAAATGATGTAAACCACTTGATGTCAGTGCTGGGAACAGAACTCATGTCCTCTCGAAGGGCACTTGGCACTTATAACCAAGGAGCCTTCTCTCTAGTCCAAAGGGGGTATATTCCCCCCCCCCCCCCAAAAAAAAAATTACCTCTTTGCTTCTCTGTGCCTAGGACTTGTTTGGGGAATATCTAAATATCATTTACTACAGCCCAGAAAGCTGTGTTGTCTTTAATATAGATTTCTTATACTGATGAAGAAAATCTTTTAATTATCTTGTTGTGATGTGCCTCTCTGAATGAGGCTGAGCATAAACAGCTTCTTCACTTCTGTGCAGGAGGGCGAGCACACATGGATTCTTTATTTTGAATTTCTGTTTAAAATCCTTAGCAAAACTGTACTGGGCAGCATAGAATCAATGGAAGGCTTGCAAGGACCAAAAAGAAAGTGTCTGGCTTCATCTGAGGCAGAGTGATGTTGCTTCCTCTATCCAGGGTTTTCTTTCCATGAGCACCAGTGTCTACTGACAGGGTGGGAGAATGTCAGCTCCTGTGAACTGAGCCATGTCTTTGACTATGTTTCTATACACTTAAGCCACAAGCCATAACTATTCTTTTTTTGATCTTTTAGGGCCGTGGTATTCCAGGACCCCCTGTAAGTATTGTTTCATTGTTTATTTTTACAAAGTCTAGAAAATAATCTATTTCTAAAAGTCTGACCTGACCCTGTATCTGCTACTGTAACCAGTAGGACTTATAGACTTGTCTATATAATGTTAGATATCTCCTAATGGCAAGACCACTATTCTGCCAAATAGGGATACCAAATAGGAAAATTACCAATTTAGGAAATAACTGTTTCCAGTTAAATATTTAAAGTTTTGTTAAATGAATTATGCTTTCACTCCAAGCCAACACTAGCAAAGATAGATAATTCTAAGTCCATTATTTATCATATTTGATAGCATTTATTATGGACTGTAAATGTATGCATAAATTGGCTTGTCCCTTTGATTTGTTGACTTCAGGGTCCTCCTGGGACCACAGGACTTCCTGGAGAACTTGGCCGTGTTGGCCCTATTGTGAGTATCCTGGTGCATTTTGATTGACATTTGCTAATTTGAAAGAAGGTGCTAGGATGAAGGACAGTGGACCCCACTGTCCACCTCCTCTGGAAATTCCAAAGAGTGTGGATGAATTTTATTTCAGTTAAGCATTGCTTCCTAACTTCCAGATTCAGTTTCAAATTAGGGGGTATCATCCACTGTTACACCCTCATCTAGGATTGAGATCCTGTGGCTTTTGTGTTAAAGTATTTATATGAACTAAACAATAGCGCTCAGTCATCACTATGCATATTTAAAGTAGATGCATTAAATTATAATCATAATTTGATTATAATTAAACAGGAAGAAAGTAAACTTGACTGAGAAAATTGTCAATAAAAGGTGTTTCATGTGATATTCTGTAAACATTTAAATATGTTGAAGCAGTGATGTTATGACAAGGTACGAAATTATAAGCTCATTGAGGAAAGAGGTCAGATCACAGGTATCTTTCTTCCATTTGTATGTATGATTCATATATGTTATGAATGAATGAATACAAATGATCGTGTATTTAGAATAATTATGATTCTCCTGACGTTTTATGTAGAACATTAAGAAGGAAAATGTGCCAACAGTAAACCCAGAGTAACTTGAACCCGCTTTCATTGACAGGCTTATTTGAATTTAGCTATCTTTGCTTTACTGTCCATTGCAAGCATTCAGTGACAGATCAGGGTAGGTGGACAGCAGAAGCAAGACACAGATTTGCAGAGATAGAGCTGCCACTCAGGCTGAACACAAGTGCTCTTTTACTTTAGTTGTCTGAATGACACGAGTAACACTGGCTACTGTGCTTCATCTGTAGACTGACTAGAACAACATGTGGGGTTTCCAGTTTGTGTTCCAAGTGGGTAGAGTCATTATCTATGGATAGTTTATGTTTTCCCCTGTGCCTTTTTTGATTAGTTTTCTACCTTGGTGAGGCCAGAATTCCTTCATTTGGGTTTGGTGGTAGGTCAATGACTGCCTGAGTTCCACTAGGCTTTCAAGTAATACTATTCTCTCACCACTCTTTGGTCTTATGTTCTGTGTTCTGAACCTTGTGTGACTACTGTGTCTCTATTTTGAAATGACCTAGGGAGACCCTGGGAAAAGAGGACCACCTGGCCCTCCTGGACCCCCAGGGCCTAGTGTAAGTAATTTTCAGTTTAAATTTCTTTTGTATCTGAGAGTGGGGGCAGAAGAAACCACAGAAACAAATGTGGACCTGTCTATTAATTACATCATTGCTTTAGGGTTACCTACCTTTCCGTTTCTTTGTTTCTTCTTTTCACCCTTCCTTTTCTTTTTTTCTTTTTTTATCCACTTAGAGCCTGGTTCATTTTAGAATCAATAGAGGAACCACAGTAATCTGAGTATTTCCTCAAAAGCCACCTTATTTGTTTGCAGCTTTTTAATAGTTGTGATTTCTTATGTGCTCAAAACATTGACATGCAGAAGCATTTTTGGACAAATTAGTTCTTGTGAAGTTTTTTTATAGTAGAAATAAGAAAAACAGTTGAAGCATGTGATACTCTATGTTTTTATTTACCTGTCAGAGTGTCCTACTTTGTCTATATTGCCAGTCGTTTAGCCTCTGCAGTCAGATAACCGCTATCTTATTTAAGGATAAGATTTAAGGATCTTCGAAGGTATTGCCTATCAATCAAATCTTCAAACATAAACATATATGTTTCTATTTTCCCCTTGTATCTTATAAAACTAATATTCTTATTATATTTTTGAACATTTCTATTGGTCATAAGTTAGAATAAATCATCTATTTTATTCTTAACTTTAGGGAACAATTGGATTTCATGATGGAGACCCATTGGTAAGATTATTCTTATTAATACAATATGACTTGCATTTCTTTCATATTAGCATATAGTCATATATAACAATGGGTTTTATCATGATGTTTTATACATGTGTACAAGACAATAGTTTTAATTTAAAGGCCACATAGTCTTCAGACGATCTCCCTTTAAAATGATCTGACTGGAATACACTAGACTTCCATGCTTCACTTTAACTTACACCTCAGAGCCATGTGAGGCTTGTAGTCTTAAGCTGCATTAGGTTTTTCACTAGAGGAGTATCTTTGTTTCTTTTCCAGCCTTTGGCTTTATGCCTGTGGTGTGATTCTTCATCGGAGTACTCCAGGTTTGGGAGACGCTTTCTGTTTAGCGGAGTAGTCATATGCTGGTGGTAAATGGCTCAGCTGTAATTTTGGTCCCCATGGTGAAAGGTTGTGACCTCAGGATGTAGTTGTTTCATTGTAGAAGGAAGAAACTAGACAAGCTATAGTATAATCCACTGTTAAGAATTTCATTTCTTTTATTAAATCTGAGACAAATATGACAAACTATAAACATGTAACAGGCAGAACATGAGCACGTGGCAGGGGGTACCTGTTGAGTGTTTTGCACTTTTCTCTATTTAAAAGACAAACAAAAGAAAGAGATATTCAGAGTTATTTAATGATTGTTATTGCTTTGGGGTTTCCTTGAGAAAAATCTCATCCTGTCACAACATGAGCACTCTAGTTTACCTCTTTTCTTCCTTCTCTCTTTCAGTGCCCCAATTCCTGCCCACCAGGTCGCTCTGGATATCCAGGCCTACCAGGCATGAGGGTAAGAAGAATTTTGTTGTTCTATCCTCAAGGGGATTATATCCAGAGAATGAGAGCCATGGGCCTTAGATGAACTAGTCAAGTCTGCCTTTGCTATACGTCTGTCTGTGGTACAAATTCAGCCTGGAAATTCTAACTAGTGCCCCTGACAGGCCCCTACTGAGGTGCATATGCTTAGTCACAGAATGTTTTTAGTTCAAGAAGGAAATGCCCATAGCATACACTAGGCCAGGAAACTTAAACATGAAGTCCAGGGCCAGATGTTTGCCTTCTATGGGGAAGACAGTGTTAGGGATGTAGAGGGAGATGGGGTATATACACATTGTATATGTGAATTTGACAATGTTCTGGTTAAAAAAATTGGGAAGACTGTATAGAATAGATTTTTTGGAAGGTGTTTTTATCCCACTTTGCTATTACAATACTTCAAAATAGTCTATTTAGGGTGAAAAAAAAACCCAAAAAACTAAAAACCAAAAAGCAAATCCTGAGGATAAATTGCTTTCCCCACCTGTCTCTGTGTCTAATGCGGTTCTGAGAAATTCCATACCCTTCTTGTTCTGTTCTGATCTAGAAGGCCCTGAGGCAAAAGGGTTTTCCTAAAGGTTATCTTTAACCACATTTTGGTGGGTTGCCTGACTGTAGGAGGTTTAGGCCTGCATTAGAGGCTTGTTTTTACAAAAGGCCAGAGAGAGGCGAAAGTTCTAGCCGAGCTGATTTGGGAACTTTGTCTCACAATCTGCCTCTTGTTACTGTTCCCAGCCCAGATGCCATTGGCACAGGTGGGGACCAGGAAGGAGCTGGCCAAGGTGGGATGGGAGGGGGCAGAAGACGTTTCAAAGTGGTTACCAGAGAGCAAAGGATAGCTGGATCAACTTCTGAAAGGGTTCAATCACTGTTGCTGTGGAGTACTGAAGGCTTTGAACCTAACCCGAGGCAGGCAGCAGGGGAGAGGGGAGAGAAGGCAGGTACCAGTGCATTGTGTTGCTGAGCTGGGTGGCAGAGCAGTTGTTGATCTAGAAGAGAACTGTCCTCCTACCCAAAGCTGATGCTTATCATAATCCTCAGTTACGTAGTATACATGGTGCTATAAAGCCACTAAGGCAGACTTGAGCTTTGTGACATAATCTCTTTTGTAGTACTTTAACACAGATTTAGGGAGGCAGAACAAGTTTATGAGCCTTCTGGCCATTTTGGTGTCAAGCCCAGAACAGCTTCATGTCTTCGTATCTATTTTTATATTTGTTAGGGCCATAAAGGGGCGAAAGGAGAAATTGGCGAGCCAGGAAGACAAGGACACAAGGTAAGGAACGAGCATTTAGTAGAGATTAAGGCCGAACGATTATTTTCACTATAAGAAATTATAAGGGACAGAAAAGTGTGATATTTTATTTCTTTAGCAAGTAAAGGCTTGGTGTATTCTAAGTACTGTACTTAAACTCCTGTTCAGTTGTTGAAATGACAAGGAAAATACTAGAATTTTGTCTATTTGCTCCCATATTGACTACATTTTCTTCCCATTTCAAGTATATCAGATTTAGATTTTTTTTTATTAAATCCAGGCTGATGACAAACATTACATCACTAGCTGTTTTAACTTCCTAAGGTTTACAGTAATTGTACAGTTTTCACAAGTGTTTTGAGAGTAGGAAACACAAGATTTGGTAGATAACTGGCTTGGATGTGAACTCATTGTCAATGTATGAACTAACTTGTCTGTTTATTTCTGATCTCATTTCACTGTAACTTAGGTTTGAAGTAGCTGGAACTTAGTGATAACATGCTATTATCTGGATAGAAATACAGAATCTGTAGAGTGCCAGGGATGATTGGCCCGCCCCCAAACGGCTGAATCCTAAAGCAAAGCAACTTGGCTGCCATTTCTTTATGTTATAAATATATCATCATCTTACTTTCTGTGTAGTAGATTCTCTTAGTAAAATTTATAGCATTTAACAAAGTCACACCACTCTTATTAATGCAGGCCTGCTAACTTGTTGACTGTGTCTGTTCATGTATCTTTACTGGATTGTAAAATTTCCCCTTTCAACCTTTCCCCCACCCCGTTCCCACAGTAATGAGTTGGAGTGACAATTTATTTTTGAGTAAAATATCTGTGAGTATTAATGTCCTTGAACTCCTTAGCCCAAATCAGTCTGTTGAATAACCTCACTTGTATAATCATGATAAATAGCTCAGTTTCTGTGCCCCATTACAGTTGGCCAATTATTTTGTCTTTTGTCACAAAGGCTGTTAACAGTAAAGGTATTTTATTTATCTGGTATGATATAGCTGGGTTTCTGATGTCAAACTTGAGTAAAATAGGAAAGGAGAATGCCCAGTTTCCCTGCATGCCTATTCTTCCACTGAACTTTTAAATCTGTAATTTTGAAAATTCAGTTAATATTTATCAAGGGACTGCTCTGTGCCGTGGCTTATTCCAAGTTCTGAAAGTTCAGAAGTGAACAAAATTAATGATCAATCATAGGGGAATGACTAAATTAAACATGGCATATTAATATATGAGAACACTAGCTCACCACAAAAACAGGCAAGCAAGAACATTCAATTAGATCCAGAGCTACTTTTGAGATGCGTGTGATGAAGCGGGGAATAGACTTCCATTCATCTCAATGCCTCGATCCATCTCTCCTTGTGCTGTTGACCCCTTTCCTTTGGAGAGCTGTCTCTACTTTAACCCTCAGGACTTAAGGTGAGAGCTGTCAATCAGAGTGCTTTCCCCCATGCCCATGAAGATCCTATTTTTGGTGACCACAGATTAGTTATATGGAACCTAAAATTTGCTTTTGGTTTTCAAGTGGGAAACTTGCATTTTTTAAAATATACAATTAAAGAGATGTCTACTTGATGCTGAACATTCCTTTAGCTCATTTGACAAGTTTTGTACCTCTTTAAACTTTAAGTGGTGACTTTCAAAATTAATATACAGAGGCAGGAAGACAGTAGGCCGTTGATGATTGAGTCACAAAAGGACTCAGCCTGAATGGACAATGGAGTGTTGAAGAAGGGCCTGGTTTCCCATTCAGATCCACAGTCTGACTTTGAATGCATCCTATTCATTAACTAACAAAGTTTTTGAATAAATGGTCCTATGCATACAAGAGTGACTTGTGAAATCCTAACAAGAAGAAGATGGTCTTGGCATTATTATGCTGCACTTCAGTATCTATTCAAAATTCAGTAAAAATGATAATGAATAACTTCTCCAAAACCTGTCTTTTAAAATTTGTGATTATCGATTAGGTGGGTGCTTCTCATCTGCGGGAGAAATGTTTAATTCAAACACATTGCTCCAAGTTTTATAGAAAATCTATGAGAACTATGCCATACCCTGATAAAGAAATTTGCAGAGGACTATTAATCATTGTTGTTCGTGCAGCGGACTTGATAGCTCTGCCGGACAAACAGGCAGTGTTTATTTAATTATACTCATGTGGGGCTGGAGAGATGGCTCAGCAGGTAAGAACACCAGCTGCTCTTACCAAGAGGACCCTGGTTCAGGTCCCTGCATTCAGGTGGCAGTTCGGTCTAGTTCCTGGGAACTTGGTGCCTTCTTCTGTCCTTCAGGCACCATTTCTTCATCATATAAACATCTCATAATCTTACAGTAGACCCTTTCTCTTAGGAGATTTTATAATATTTCACAGTCACAACATCCTCACTAGTATAGGCCTGCTAACTTGTTGACTGTGTCTATTCATGTCTTTACTAGGTTGATACACATAAAAGAAAGAAATAAATCTTTGATAGTACTCGCCTCATGATTATCAACTCCATGAACTAGTAATTGCCCCACCACGGCTTGCCTCTTTCCACTGTCTATGCTAAGTTCTAGTAGAATCTGAATTTAATTATGATACTAAAACCAGTAAGATTTTCATAATTCACTTAAATCTGAAGTTCCAGGGCCTGTGGGTAAAGATGTTTGCCTGCAAGCCTGCCATAGTTTGATCCCCAGAATCCATGTGCTTGTAGGAGAGAATCAAACCCTGTAAGTAGTTCTTTGACTTCCACAGATGCACGTGGTGTGTGCATGAACCCCCTCCCGAATAAATAAGTGCAAAAAATAAAGTGAAACACAATCTAGCTTTTGTACTAAATGGTTAAACATTACTTATTAATACTGCTGTTAAAGTGTCTGGGTGTATTTCTGTTTATTGTGTGTGAAAAAAATTGTCAACATAAGATAGAATCTATGGAAATTATCATAAAAGTATATTATATTTATATAAATAATATATTAAATGTAATATAAAATTATAAGCAATAAAATGAGTCAATAAACTATATAGCAATAATTAAATGACAGAATTGATTTTAATATGTGATTATGTATTACATATGTAATAATGTAAGGAATTTTTCTCATGAACAGTCCCCCAATGAAAGAACTGTTAAAAAGTATATTCAGCATCTTCTCAATCTGTAGAGTTGCCTTTCTGTAAGAGACAGAAGTCAGATGTCTCTCTCTCTCTCTCTCTCTCTCTCTCTCTACTGGACATTAGAACTCAGAGCTTTGGAATGCCCAACAAGTGCTTTGTCACTGGGCTATATCCACAGCCTCATAAGCAGATTTCTTTTATAGAGCATTCTAATATTTTAAAGTATATCAGAGTTTATAAAATAGCAAAAAGTCTAAACAACAATTAGATAATATGAGAGAAGATCCCAAAGACAATTAAAAATAACCTGGCAAACACACATCACACACGTATGACATCACACGTCAGATGAGCAGAGTAAAACCAGAGCTCACCAGCTGAGGCACATTTTCCAGCCTACATAGAAAGTATTTATTATTCAATATATGATATTGAAAGTGTCAATTCGCCACAGCAAAGATATATTTTCATCAAAAAATAAATGATTGGTAAATTTTCTTTACATGAAATTAAACTATGGAAGGATTCAAAGGAAATCTATATGAATACTCTTATTTTTATTAAATAGTAAAAATGTCCTTTCTATGAGAACTCGCCTAGGTATAACTTATGAAAGAATTGATTCGAATGCATCACTATTATAAATGGTACAAAATTATGATAGAAAGGCCAAAGTATAAGTTGTAGCATAATAGTTTTCAGAAGTTTTAAAATGTAGTTCTCTTGTCCCAGTAACACCCTGACACATGGACTTTCAACTAATGTACACACCCTTGTCTCTGGTTTTGCCCTTCTTCCCTCTCGTTAGAAAACTTTGAAAGAAAAGCTTCCAAATAGTATGTTCTTCAGTGTCTCTTTGTGTGCTATCTGTTTTCTGAATATTATGCAATTAACATGGGCTCTCCGTATAGCTGAACAAGACAGTTCAGTAGAACACTCGGGGTGTGTGTGTGTGTGTGTGTGTGTGTGTGTGTGTGTGTGTGTCAAATACAGTTCAAGTGTACTGAGCAAGACTCAGCTGGTTCCTAGATTCCTTTGCTAGAGTAACATTCACTGTGATTCTCTCTGTTCCATTTCAGGGTGAAGAGGGTGACCAGGGGGAACTGGGAGAAGTTGGAGCTCAAGGACCTCCAGTAAAGTATTTTTTTATTGTTTACCTAGGATAAGCAAATCTTTTAAATGATTAGGTATGAACCCCTTTTAACAGCTAGGTTAATAGCAGTACATTATATGAATTCAACACTCTCTGTTTCCATCCAGACAGCAGTAGGCAGTCACTATTGTTTTATAACAAGAGAGTCCCTATTGCATCTTCACGACTTTTTTTGTTTTTTTTTTAAACAGAAAAATTCTATGTAAAATTCTATGTAGGCTCCAGGACTTCATACCCCAAGGCAAATGACAAGCACAAGAGGATGATACATTCTAATCTTAGCAGTATATGGAGGAAGAGAAGAAAAACTCTTATATACATTGAACACACAGTGGGTTTATAATCCATGGAACTTCTGTAGTTCATTCAGGAACGACGTCACTATCTAGAATGTTCTTAGCGGCTCACAGCCATGTCTCTTAGTGCGAAGTCTCACAACTGCTATGCTATTGAATTAGACAGTTGGGCATAAGCAGCAGACTTCAATGAAAGATGTTTGCTTGACTGGAATCAATGTTAGTTTTGTACCAAGTGAAAGCACAGTTGTTACTCTTTCTGTCTAAATTATAGAAATAATAGCTGTTTAATTCCTTAAACGTTTGAAGCTTACCGAAGGACAGCCTATGTAAAAGCTACCACCAAAGAGACAAAGACAACAAACCCAAGCTCCCTTTGCCTGCATTGTTCTTGCCCCCAGGACTAGTCTTTCATAAAAATTATTTATATTTTACGTCTATGAGTGTTTTTTCTGCATGTATGTATGGTGCCATGTGCATACAATGCCTTGCAGGTTCCTTAGAAATTGAGTTATAGACAGTTGTGGGTGCTGAGAACTGGGCTCAGGTTCTCTGCAAGAGAAGCCGGTGTTCTTAACTGCCGAGCCATAGCTCCAGCCCCCAGGACTAGTCTTTAAGTGGAGTTAGTGAGGCTCCACATCTCAGTGTTTATCCAGAGTTTAAGGCTAAAAGGCATGGTTATGGGCGTCTAGAAATGGTCTCTTCTTCTGGGCCATATGAAACCTTCTAGAAGACTTTGGGGAAGAGTCCAATTATCTTCTCCAGAATCTTGCCATCCCTGAGCCCTTGCTAAAGGTATTAAGGAGCTGGACTCTTATTTCATGGGGTATAGTGCCCGATAGTGTAGTTTATATGCTTTTGATCTGTTGGATCTGATGAAAATCAGGTGTGGATTTATATATTTTCCAAACAATCCATTCTTAAAGATTATGGATTTATGTTGTGTGGTTCAAAGGGTCCACTGAGAGTTACTGTCAGTGTCTGCTGACATATTGGTGTTTGGGAGGAGGTATGTCCAAATTTTTCTGAAATTCACAAATTTTACTAAAGGGTTTTAAGCATTCAAATTTACTTGGACTTTTTTTTTTTTTTTTGCAAACCAGAAGTATTTGCTCCTGGGCTGTGGACATTTCCTGGTGTCTCCTTTCATTATGATGATGTGCTTCTTCTGGATTAGTATCTACAAAAAGACTTTTAAGAAATGTGTGCTTTCACTGAAACCATTTACAACCCCCTCCCCTCTCTCTTCACTTTACAGGGAGCTCAAGGTCTGAGAGGCATCACTGGCATAGTTGGAGAAAAAGGCGAAAAAGTGAGATATCTGTGATAAAGTCATAATATAAAAGTGATCTTACCTCCATTACTGTCCCTTGTTAGTTTATAATCTGTATGTTTATTTTTTGTCATTCTTCATAAAGCAATTTGTAAATATTGACAATGACAAGAAAACTATGTGTAATTGTTAACTACAGAGGCATTCCCCCCCCCCATCCCCCAAATATTTTTGGCGGAATTCGTGGTGCCGAACCCATGGCCAGAGGAGAGTACAGTCTTAGGTAAACTAGAGTAAGTCGGGGTATAATAGTCCAGCTTTGTCAGTATTTGTAGCTAGGACTCCCAACACTGACATAACACTGGCAGAGCTCTGGTCTAACACGGTAAAGACAGTGGAGATGGAAAGTGGGAGGTGAGGGAAAACATTGTCTCTCCTAGGATTCTGGGACCATGTTAGTTGCCCTGCCTCCATCCATACGATTGTGACTACAGTCACTAGCCTGCCCTTGACTACGTTTAGAAGTCAGGTTTTCCTGGCTTTTCCAATGCAAGGGGTCTGCAACTCAGGAACAGGTTTACATTAAGCATACTACTTCCTTGGAAGGCAGGTGAGTAAATATGTAACTTTAATGCAATCAAGAAAGACACACAGCTGCAGTCAGGCAGGACAAGGAAGCTGCGCACAAAGCATGGGCTTAATCTTGATAGGACATCTGGGAGATCCCATGACAAAGCTGACTTCAGAAGGCCATGAGGATGAGGTGCAGTTGATGGTGAAGGATGAAGACATGTGAGGCTTGGTGGAATGTCTATCCTAAGGGAAAACCATTCACAGTACTCTCAGCAATATTGCTTTGTGTGTGTGTGTGTCTTTGTGTGTGTGTATGTGTGTGTATTGTGTCTACTGTTGGAGCAAAAACTGTCACCATTTTTTAAAAGTTTATTTAGAAAGCCAGTTTACGGACTTCAGGATGTTTAAACGTTTTTGTCCATCAACAATTTAGAGCCTGGCTTTGCTCTCATCCCAGCTAGCTTTGCTACTTTGTAGCAGTTTCACACAACACAGTGATCTTTAGTTACAATTAGGTTGCATTAAGTTTTCATTGTTGATGCTCAGTAGATCAATGTAAGCCCCTGTCAGAAGAGCTACATATCTTGTGACTTGTGAGCCTGGTGTATCTACCACCTTTTCTTCTATATCTTTCTTCTCACACTTGATCTCTTCTAGATATTTTTCTACCTGTTTTGTTTTTCCATTTCCTCTAAGGTATTTCTAAAAACAAACAAACAAACAAACCCATCAAAACCCCCACTCTGGGGGGAGCACCCTCATAGAAGCAGGGGAGGGGGGATGGGATAGGGGGTGTGCAGAGGGGAAACTGGGAAAGGGGATAACACTTGAAATGTAAATAAATAAAATATCCAGTTTAAAAAAGAAAAAGAAAAAACAAAAAACAAAACAAAAAAAAACCACCCTGAAGTCTCGTATACTTTTACATTCACACCACTTTAAGTAACATTCTATGTTACTCTCGGTTATTAAGTAATAAAGTCCATTTATTTCAGTGCAGCCGACACCCAGGCTATCATTTTCCTTCAGATTTAACTCACCCCATAAAATAGGCGACCTTTCCTTGAAACCCAATTACTGTTCTTGATATGTTCTTTATTTGAGGTGTTTCTCTATTTGATAGTTTTCAAAAATTTTCATTTCTCTTCATTTCTGTCAAATTGCTTTTTTTAAAAAAGGCAGCTCCTCTAGTGAACACAGATGTGGAGTGGTTACCTAGGAACAGCACTTCCAGTCTGAGCTTATGCTGGACTGCAATAAGGTAGAGAGAGGTCTCTCGTGAGGGAGAGGGCATCAAAGCCATTTCTATCCTGCAAAGGCCTAGGTGTGCTCTTACAATGCAGGGTGAATGAAGAACTCAGGGTCTGTTTCAGGTTTTCAAAATCCTTTCTTTTTTGGTGAATGGAGACTGTCTTTGCTCTGTTCTGGTTTTAGCGATCAAAGAATTGCAGGGCTCCGTGGTCCCTCTGCTTTCATAGTGTTTTCTTTCCTCTTTGTATCTGAACTTTCTATCAAAGGATTTCTAGGTTTTCATTGTTGCTATACGTGAGGTCTACCAGCTTTGGCTGGACTGACATCCATCTGATGTTCTTCGGCTGCTTTTGACTTGGTTTGATCACCTCCTCATTTCACCTACATTGTTAGGAGACCATCCATCTGCTCAAGTTATCCTTGTGCTTTCTTACTTAATTTACAGGGGAGAAGAACATTTCAAGATGGTGCCCGTGTTTTGTTGAGGACACTGTGCAGTGAACACAAAAGTCACTGTAGTTTTGTTTTTAAAACAAAGCCATCTTTTGATTCTAATGAAGAAAATAGGACTGTATCCATTCTGTTGCCAAGTCAGAGATCATTTCCAAATGATTAGATATGAAACAAAAACAAAAATATTCAGACCAGTGGTTCCCAACCTATGGGTCAGTTTGTAATGATGAAAATAAATCCTGCATATCAGATATTTACACTATGGTTCATACCAGTAGTAAAACGACAGTAATGAAGTAGCAATGAGATAATTTTATGGTTCGGGGTCAGCACAATACGAGGAAGTATACTGAAGGGTCTCAGCATTAAGAAGGTTGACAACCACTGATCTAGCTAGTTCCTATGTTATCACATTGTAAGTTGATCTATCTGGAGAAAGTAGATTGATTATTAGATATAAAGTGAATATATTTTATGAATACATGCTAGATTCCCCTAACAGTCTTAATGGTTTACTCTTCTGAATCACAGCCATGTGACTTACTTTTATTTTAGATCAGGGGCAGGCTGGTGGTTTCTAGAGTCGTAGACGTCCCTCTCACATCTCTGGCACTGTAGAATCCAGTGAAGCTAAATTCACACTCCCCTGGACGCTCTCTGCCCCCTATCATTAATGAATTCCAATAGGTATCCTGAGACTTTTGGAGACTGATCATTAAGTCTTATACAATTGACCTGCTAAGTCCTCTGAATAAGACCCAGTTTTCAGCTCACATCAGCAGTTGAGCCTAGATCCATTGTTTACTTAAAACATCCAGAGTTGTATCAAGAACCATCCCGAGTGCTGTTAGCATGATGAGCAATCCACACTCATGGTTTCATGTGTGGGGCGTCCCACTGGCTCATTCTTCCGTGTTCATTCACAAATACAGTACTCATTAACATATAAAGCCTCCTTTTATTCTGGCTGGTATATTTTAGAAAGATGAAGATGCTCTGTAGCATCTGATCTGAATTTTATTTTATTTTTTGTCTCATTTTCAGGGTGCTCGGGGATTTGATGGAGAGCCTGGACCTCAGGGCGTTCCAGGGGCAGCTGTAAGTAGATTTTCTTTTACAAACAAAACAAAACCAAAACACAAACAAAACAACAACAACCACCAAAACAGTGACTTTTTAAAAGCAATGACACTTTTCCCTCCCCTCCCCTCTAATCCTCACTCACCCCCTCACCCCTGCTTTCCTCTCCTTTATTTTGATCTATCATCTTGCTATGCAACCCTGGATGGTCTTAGACTTATAGTAATCCTCCTGTCTCAGCCTTCCAAATGCTGAGATTACAATGAATACTATTACAAAATACATATTTCTAAGATTTCTCCCCAGATTAAAAAGAATGCTATCTATATAATATATAAGTAGCTCATACATGTAAGTAATTAAAGTGGAAAAATAGAAGCCAGGTCTGGTAGTGCAGGCCATAATTACAGCTACTCAAGAGGTTGAGGTAGAAGATCCCCAAATTCAAGGTATGCTTGGACTACAGAGTGAGTTCAAGGCTAGTCCGACCAACTCAGTGAGACCCTGCCATTACAAAAGGTAGGGGGAGAGGGTTCTGGGAACACAGTTTAGCAGCAGAGTTCTTTCCTATTAGATGAAAGGCCCTAGGCTCAAGGCCTAGAGCTAATGAATTAATAGAAAAATGGGCAAAGTTTTCATATCAATCTAAGAATTATAGTCTTTTTCTTGGGTTCAGAGAATGATTTCCCTGAATTTCTCAGGGGCTAAGCCCCAGGGTTACCTGCTTATGCTGGTTGGTTTTATTTTTTTTTTTTTTTTTGGTTGTTAGAATACTTTGATAGACAGTTACAACCACGTTTCCGTTTCCTGCACAGTTCTAGCTTTTCTTTCGTGATGGTTTCTGATTTCATTGTTCCACACGTTGACTACTGTGTCAGCATGTGCTATTATTTAGACTGCCTCACACTGCTTTGAAGATGCACAGATTAAAAAAAATTTATTACCACTCATATATACCACAAAAAAATTATACAAGTAAAGCAGAATTTTTCATCATTGAGGTCTGATGGGGGAGAGAGGACATAACTCAATGATGAGCTACTAGATCAAATGCTTGAGTTGTGATAGAGGTAATCCACAGAGGAGGGTTGCCTTGGAAAGCTCTTCTGGGAAAGGAAGCAAAGTTCTGGGGGTGCTGTCGGTGGTTACAGCTATTTGTGCTAGCATAGGGTTCTCACTGTCTGGATGGAAGGTACATTATGAGATGAATCTGGATTGGTGGCGTGGAAAGGCATTATAGACGATATCCAACACGCCACTGAACAGTCTGAACTGAGAAATAGCCACAGAGAACCAGCTTAAGCTTGGCCTAAACAAACGAACAACCCCCCCCCCCCCCCCCATTTTAAGAAAGACGTTTCATCTATTGCCACATATAGCATGTATCACAAGGTGGACAATTTTTACAGAAACTATTATTACTGAGGTGGGAAATAATAGTTAAGAGAGAATATAGGTGTCCAATCCATACCTCAGCTTACCATAACAGCCAATGGGAGTAGCTTAGATATAGATATACTTAGCAACGTTGATGCCTATTTCGCATGTACAGCAAGATAGCACAGAGCCATTATGTATCTAAAATGAATACATAAGGCATGCAACCTCAGTTACCTCTGTGGCAATATCAATGATCAAGACAGTATCAATTTGTACAAGAGGATTTTTTTTCTATGTGAGCATTTTTCATAGACCAGAGCTATTATGGACAAAGAGCAATAGTTACTAATAGCAGCTGGAGAAATGGGTTAGTGGTTTAGAACATTGGTTCACTCCCAGCACCCACATGGTAGCTCACAACCATCTCTAACTCCAGTTCTAGAAGATCTGGCACCAGCTTCTGGCCTCCTCAGACACCAGGCATGCAAGTGATGCACAGACATACACAGGCAAAACTTACATACACATTAAAAAAAAAGTTAGTAATCCTCTATGTGAATGATGCTTTCTAACCTTAAAATGCTCCTAAGTAAGTAACTTTTGTTCACATTGGGAACTTCTGCATTTATACAGGGTGATCAAGGACAACGAGGACCTCCGGGAGAAACAGGTCCTAAGGGAGACAGAGTGAGTACAAAATTAGTCTGCATCCTTGCAAAGCATCCTGTTCTTCTGAATTATCTATTGGTTTTTCGTATTTGTCATGGCCAGTGCATTGCAATCATAAATCTTATTTTTTTCTATCTCTTTTTCCCTACAGGGCATTCAAGGTTCCCGAGGAATTACTGGATCCCCTGGGCCAAAAGGAGACACGGTATGTCCTGAGCTGTAGGTGTCAAATATAGTTCCCAGGAAAATTACTGACTTGCAGCGGAACTTCAGGAAATAAGGTAGAGAAGACTATGACTTTTTCTAAGACACAGTATGTTCTTTGTGTATCCTTATAGGGCTTGCCAGGAGTAGATGGTCGAGATGGAATACCAGGAATGCCTGGAACAAAGGTAGATATGCCAACTGAGTTCTCACATGAATGGGGATCTTTCTGCCTGGATAACTACACTTGGCATTTCCATTATTACCAGGTTTGCTTAGAGAGCTCTGTCATTTTTCTCTCTTTCAAATTTAAATGGCAAAATTCTTATTAAAATAGCACACTTATTTGCTTGGTTTAGGAACTCAGTAAAATAGCCCCATTGATGAGTGTAGGCTGAAGGAAATTCTATGTTTGAATGTGTGTCTTTTTTCCCACCCGCTCCTGACCATGACCTAAGTAATTTAAAAGTGCGCCTGAGGTTAGCTGTTGGAAAATTATCTTACCTAAAATGCATGGACTCCTCTTTCTTAGAAGAACATACCAGTTCATACAGGAGTAACTGTGTGATTATGAACTTGCTTTCAGGGTGAAGCAGGGAAGCCTGGACCTCCTGGGGACGTGGGATTGCAGGGTTTACCAGTACGTGCTAATCTTTTGTTTCTTACATGTTCATGGTTTATGTACATGACAAAAACAAAGATGAATTTGGAGGGATGGATACATTAACTAATTTGAGGAAAATATGATGGTTTCTTTTTTTTTTTTTTTTCTAGTTCTCTTATTTTAATGGTCATTTTTTTCTCCCTTGTGATTAGCTAGCTGGTCATTTACCCAAGAAGCACAAAATGAACAGTACATTCTGCTTATACACTATTAAATCTATTGTTTGGGTCTTCCTTTTTAATTATCTTCCTTAAATAGTTCAGAGCAGGGGTTGGAGAGATGGCTCAGCAATTAAGAGCATTGACTGTTCTTCCAGAGGTCCTGAGTTCAATTCCCAGCAACCATATGGTAGTTTACAACACTGCTCTGGCTCTTGTCTTACTTTTAGCCAGTCTTGGAGTTCTTGGTAGCAGAGCTGAGATAGGAGAGTGAAAGAATTCTCAGGGACAGCGTGAGAAAGGTTGCCAGTTTTGGGTTATAGGATAGTTGAATAGTTGAAACATAGAAATCAGTATTCCCTACTAATGTACGGCCGAGAATTCATAAGCATTTTGTATTTTTGAGTTTGTATGTTTGAGTCTTTAAAAGCAAATCTTTCTAGTTAACAAAGGATACTTGGTAGCATCAAGTACTGGCTGCCAATCTGTTATGGCAGCTGGCATTTTGTGAGCTGCCAGGGATATACGGATTCCCAATACCAACACGAGCAAAATGAGGATTTGATTATTCTGTACAAGAAGCAATGTTACGTTCCTATAGCATCTGTCCTGCCCTACAGATGTGAAAATGAGGCTAAATCCTTACTTGAAGGCCATTCCAAACAAGTAGCCTTAGCTTTGAGATTTTCTTTAGGGCTGTTTAGCCTTAACAAGCTTAGCAAGTCAGGGAAAGCCTCCCACTGCACCATGTGTAGCTCTGTTACTGACGGATTTGGGGATGAAGCAGTAGCTCTGCAGGCTCCCTTCAAGGTTGCCGTGGTCCCTTCTGCCTCTTCTCAGATGGTGGGTTTGGCATTTGTTGGCTCTCAGATAAGGCGGTTAAACCCAGAATCTGTGTGTATTCCTTTAGGGTGTGCCTGGAATCCCTGGTGCAAAAGGTGTTGCCGGTGAAAAGGTAAAAATCAAATTGAACTTGCAGCTAATATTTTGCTTTATGCCTTTATGAGTTTATTTTTGTTATAATTTTTAATATACCCAGCCTGGGATTTTATTTTATATTTAACTCCAGGGTGAAATCAGAAAGTAAAACCTTTAAAGTGTCCACGTGCTAATCTCTTTCCCGGCTTTGGAAAAATGGCAGATGAGACTTTCATCCTGAAATTGTCATTCTTTGCTGGTATAAGACAGAAACAGCTTCATGATCTCTGACTATTTTATATAAGGAAGACATGATTAAGCTATAGAATTTATGTCATGTTATATTCTATAGAGAATTAAAGAACAAGTCATTTAAAACAACAGGTGAAAGAAAAAAAAACCAAACACGGTAAAACAGAGCTTTTCTTTAGAATAAACTAGATAAAACATGATAAAGTATAACTTGAGGCTGGGGAGGTGGTGCAGTCTAGGAAATGGATTCACAGAATCCCTGTAAAAGTAGTATAGTAGTGTGCACCTACCATCCTAGAAGGATGCTTCCACTTCAGTTTCAGCCAGCTTAGCCTGCAGGATGAGTTAGGTGAGCTCCAAGCCAATGTGATTCTCTATTTCAATAAACACAAATGTGGAGGAGCACACTCTGGCCTTCACATACACCCTTCACATCCACACACACACCTATATATGCACACACATGCGATCACATGTGCCTACAAACACACACCTAAGAAGGAGATGCTGTGTTCTCCCAGGTTCTCACCATGCAGCCAGGAGACAAATGCTATTTAACTAGAAACAACGCTTGGTGTGGGTAAGGAAGGTTGATGCCTATACCCACTGTCTGAATTACTCTAAATGTTGTCTTTTGTCTTTAGGGTAACACGGGTGCTCCAGGGAAGCCTGGCCAGTTGGGAAGTTCAGGAAAACCAGTAAGGCTGTGTTTATGCTTTTCTGTCAATTCAGATTGATAGCTACCAGGAATAGTTGGCTAATCGTCTCTCTGTCTGCTTTCCTTTCCACAGGGCCAACAAGGGCCTCCGGGAGAGGTTGGACCTCGGGGACCCAGGGGCCTGCCAGTGAGTACTCTTTCCCCGTGCCTTCCCTCTGAGGATGTCTCTGAGTGTCCCTTACTTATGACTGCATGGATGATTGTTAATGTTTGAGAGTGTAGATATCTAGCCCAGAGAGACAACAAAATGAGGATGCTAGTTTATGTATATATGGTGTATTTTCTTTCCCAAAACTGGTACCAAAATGTTTAAAGGAAGCATAAAGGGGTTTTTATTTTCTTCTCATGCTGGAAATTTCCACTGTGGTTAAAAACCTTTAGTAAGATGTCATTCACACACAATCTGAATTAACCACTTGATATGTAGGACATTAATTTTAGCATATTCACAGTTATGTAGCAATCAGCACCAGAACACGTTTATCACCCACTAAACAAACTCTGTTCTCACACACCAACATTCAGCTCCCAACCTTTTGACTCCATGCAATCCCAGGTCCCCTTTCTATCCCTATGGCTTTGCGGGTTCTGAAAGTTTAAATGAATGGATCTATATGCTCTGCCTTCTGCCTTGGTATACCCTACACACGATGCCTTGGTATAATGCTTTCACCTGTCCATCAGCTATAGACATGTGGATTGTCTCCACTTTTGGCTGCTATAAACATACACATTCACACTTTTTCTGTGAATGCCTTTTAATTCCCTTGAGTACTAAGTAAGTACTTAGGGGTGATTCTTCATTCCCTCTCGGAGACGCTTCCTATTTCTTAAGTGTAAATATGTGACCTTGACTAGAAGGATGAGTGTTTTACAGACAGCACAGCAATGTGTATTTTCCTACTAAAAAGGTACATTTTTATTCTTAAGAGAGAGACTGATCAGAAAAATTCACACTGGCACTAAAGAGATGGCTCAAGGCATAAGAACACTGGCTCTTCCTTTAGAGGACCTGGGCTTGATTTCTAGCACCCAGGTGACAGCTCATAACTCCCTGTAACTCCTGTCCCAGGAGATCTATTGTCTCCATTTTGTGTGTGTGTGGGGGCTTTGGGTACTGCATAATACAACAAAATACTCTTATCATAAAATAATAAAATGATTTCAGAAATCCAGATTACGCACTTAAATCTGACTTTACAAAAAATCTCTCTGGCCTTCATTTTCAAGTTCTTAGTTTCTGTCTTCTAGATGACTAAAAACCAGTAAAGAAATAAGCAAACACTCCAAGTGAGAACATGGACACAGCTCCAAATACAATTTTTTCAAAGCCTTTCTAGAGTGAATTTTTATGCTTGAGACAGTCAGATTTGTCCGCAGTCATCCGGCAGTAGAGTGGCATTTTCTGCTTCTTGCAGATATCTCAACTGACCAGCATCAGGCAGTTTTCTAGGCTTTCTCAGCAGCCAGAGGGCTCAGTGCCCGCTCTAGCCACGCCCTCTGCTTACTCATTGTTCTGTTCAGGCTTGGGGCCTTTAAATTTCTAACTGAAACACTTGCCACGGATTATGGGCAAGGCACTGAGGTTAAAGCCAGATCACAGTTCTTAAGCAGTAAATATGCTGTGTGATGGACTAATCCAGGGAGATGTACAAGTGTTGGGGAATTAGTATTTGTGACTGTTTATGGTTAAATCTACTCTTTTTTTTTCAGCAGAAAGTTATGTATGGTTGAATGAACATTGACTGTGTACCTATTGTTTATCAGG